>PVKN010042670.1:0-10360 GCA_004027915.1 Capromys pilorides | reverse complement strand
TGTTTTGTTACCTTTGCTGCTACCATTTCATAAAATTCAGATGGATGGCCTTTGATTTCCTCCACCTGATTGCCCCCTTTACTTGCTTTGAGTGAGTTGGAGGTTATGAATTGCATCTTCTGTGTGTTTTGATTTTCTATTTTTTGTTTGCTTCTTTGTTTTTTCACTGGGGCTTATAAATTGCTTATGTTATGTAGTTTTCTTAGCAGTATTAAGACCTCCTTAATACTGCCTTAGTAAATGACTACTCTTCAGTGATGTCTTCTAGCCTATCACTGGCTTTTGGGTTTTGAGTCTCTCCCAGGATTCTGCTATTTCAATTTGTCAAGGTGATAGGTTTGCTTTAGTACACAGTTCTTTGGTACTGGACTGTAGTATTATTAATGACCCCCAGACAAGCTAGGTATTGGCATAAAGAAAGATGATTCAGTCAAAACAACTGGTGAAAATGGTACAGTCAGTAATAACAATAGCCTCAAGCACAGACTGGAAAATGACAAATTGTGATGTCTGTTAATTTGCTACCTTTTACCGTCATTACAAAATTTATAGTCACATGACAAAATCTAATACAAATCAGAAAATCATGTATCGTAACTATTCACTCAGTAGGAGAATTTTACTCAAGGGGGAGAAAAAAGGGATAAAAGAAGAGAAAGAGAAATGCAAGAATAGAAATTCAAAGCACAGCTGAAGGACATGAAAGAAGATAATCTAAGCATCTGGAAACTGGTCACGAAAAGAGGAGGGAAAGAAAGAAGAAACAAAAGCCAAAACAAGGGGAAAAAAAGGTAAAAACACTGTTCACACAAAATAATAACAACAATAACAAAAAGCTCACAAGTCATGAAGGAAAAAAGAAAGCTCTCTGTGATTTCAAGCCTATGATTATCTTTTGGGGCTGACACTTAGTGGTGTCCAAATCAGGGCAGACTAAGGAGGTAGTTGGAGCCCAGATCTGTACTGGATAACCCCAGCAAGCCCTCCAGGGGTATGAGGGCTAGTTCCCTGTTCTGGTACTTTACAATTCTTTCAAATCCACGGATGTTCCGGCTGATCCTGGTCTCTGATTGTGGGATTGGGACCTGAGTTGTTTAGCTTATAATACTCTAGGTGTCTCACCAGGCTGACCACAGCTCCCTCCTATTGGACATTTCCTGTGGTTGTCTCTTATCCAGTTTCCATGATTTTTTGACTGGGAGCACTGAGATAAAGCCAACTCCCGTTGCTCTGAATCCTGGGTTCAGTTGCCCCTCAAATAACATTTGACCTAGTGCCGTCTCTAGAGGAAGATGGCCTTGCTTAGACTGGAATCATTCACCAGCCATTGTAATACACAGTCCCCACTGCTCTTTTCCATTGGTACATTTCTCCTTGGAGGCCTGTGGAGTCACCTGCTGTCACTATGTCTTTGTAGAGCTGATCCTCCTCTCTCATGCCAAGGAGCTCGAGAGTCAGGGAGAAGATGTACATTGCCCCTTCTCTTTTCTGTCTTGAGGTCTGTCTTCACTTTCTCTTGGGGTCCACTTCCTGTTAGATCCTTCTTGTGTCTCAAGAATCTGCATCCCTCTTTTTCTTAGCCACATTATTACCTCCCAGGGTTTGGACTCTGAATCTTGGAGAGGCCAGCTTGTTCTTTTTTTTTTGTCTTTTTGAGATGGGGTCTTGCTAATGCAGTTCAGGCTGTAGCCCAGGCTGGTCTTGAACTTGCACTGATCCTCCTGCCTCAGCCTCCCAGGCTAGCTTGTTCTTACTAACCTCCCATCTTCCTGGAAATCCAGTGTAGCAGTTTTTAAAAGAAGGTTGATAAATAGCTTTATTGATTAAGTAAAGATAATATATATGAAAGTGTCATGTATAAAAGTGAGAAGTGTAGCAGAAATACTGCAATTGAGTCAATAGGTTATTTTGTTGTCTTTCACTTAGAGTGCAGTCTGTATTTTAAAAGATTATAGTGCTAATAGCTTTGTCATATAATAGCTGAACATGCAAGTAGCTAAGCTATTCTCAAATTGCTAAAATACCAAACTACAAAGGTATGCACCTAAAATATTCAGAGTATAAACATTGAACTTTATATTTCTGCAAATCCCATTGGTGATATGAAATTTCACTCAGTGTGTGTGTGTGTGTGTGTGTGTGTGTGTTGGGGGCAAATTTGGGGAACTAAAATTGCAAATAAACATTGAGTTCTCTGTTATTTTTTTATACTTACTATTCCCAAACAATAAATAAAACTCTAAAACAATACTTAACAAAAATTTTGTTTTGAATTAGAGAACACCAGGCAGTCAGTTTCTGTTATTGACTCAATCATTATAAAAGTATTTCAGCTGGGCATTCTTGGAGGCTGAGACAGGAGGGAAGTACAATGTTCCAGTCCAACCTAAGCAACTTAGCCAGAGCCGGTCTGCAAGTAGGAAGTAGAACAGGGATGAGGATGTAGCTTTGTCCTGAGGTGCTAGGTTCAAGTCCCAGTACCACCAAAAAACAAAGAAACAGTACAGCATGCACACACACACACACACTTTTTGTAAAATTTCAATAAAGCACTTATATTCCTTTTTCTTGTTTGAATTGAGTACTTTATGTCTTTTCCTTCTTTCAGATTCTTGCTCCTTTTCTGATTTAGGATGTCAGAGCAGTTGATACCTGTTCCTTTCCAATTGTGGAGCCAGAAACAGACTTGGATGTGTGAGCAAGAAAAAAGCTTGGATGACTCTTAGCTGAAGTCTCTGATTTGGATTAGAATACCCTTATTTCTAAAGCTAAATTATGTTCTATATCTACATGGGAGTTTGCATCTAAGGCCTACTTCTCATTTCTGTATCTAAACTTCAATTATAAAAAAACTTGTGGGGGCTGGCTAGATAGCTCAGCAGATTAAAGTGCCTGCTTAGGCAGACACAGGGATTGGTGTTCAATCGTGGGCAATTCCGTTGTGCCATGCTGATCCTGCCCCTGGGGCACACTGAGACAGTGACTGAGGCTGAGTGTGTGGCGTGCATCTGTAATCCCAGCGCTTGGAAGGCTAAAAACAGGAGAGTCACTACAGGTCTGATCTGTATAGTGAAACCCTGTGGACCCTGTACTAAATACATTTAAAAAAAAAATAAAATAAATAAACAGAAACTTGTGGTCATTCTTTCTGCCTCTTTTTTTTTTTTTTTTTTTTTTAGCTATTAGGTGTACCATTTTCTCCCTCACTAGAATAACTTAATTTAGATCCCCTTTTTGAGAGGAATGTAATCAGGAGTAAGTCTTCCTGTGTACAATTAATATTTGATTAGATGAGGGTGGTTTATGGACTGGAGAGACAGATACACTGTATATGTGCCATGTTAATGCACTGTGATGTAAAAGGGCATCTTGAATTTTCAAGTTATAAATCCAGTGTAATAGGCACAGAAATAATAAAGGAAATTTTGTCCAAACAATCTTAAGTTAAGCTCTTAGATTTTTTTTAAATTGTCTGTTATAGTCTTTAAGAGATAGGTTTTCCTTTACTTCCATGATGTAAATGCGTTACCAGTTATGTGCTGTGCAGTGGACCAAATAGCCCAAATCTGCTTTGGTTATTGGCCCCTCAGTATCCTCCAAATGTATTATTGTTTTAGAAAGTAGGAGGTAAAAGGACAATTGTGAAGCGAAATTGCCTAGTCTATCCCAAGCTCTTACCATCTCATAAACCTGTGCAGTTCTTGTGCAGCCAGCATTTATTGAACACCCTTGTACTTGATGATTTGGGTCACCTCCCATTAAAGCACTGAGCAGAAGTCTTACTGTAGGGCACAATTAGTTATGAGATGAGAAGTGTGGCATATGAAGAAGTATAATCACTCCTGGTGGGCAGAGAAGAATCCACAGATTTCAGTAACAGTGTACAAATAATGGCGAGGTGTGGTGCCAGTCATGCCTTATCCCAGCATGGGGAGGCTTAGCCATGATTGCCAAGAGTTCAAGGCCTGCCTGTGTTACAAGGTGAGTTGAAAGCCAGGCTGAACTCATAGCAAAATCTTGTCTCAAGAAAGGAAATATCCTCCCTTCACTCTTGCTGAATACCGACTTTGTTGTAATGGATGCTATTCCTTTGAAGACATTTTGTTAATGCCTTTTTGAAAAGGCCGTTAGCGTGTGTTTTTACCCACAAGTACAGAATGCAAGCAGCATGAACATGATTCTGCTGGTTTTTGCTAACATTTACTCCCACTTCATACATTTTCATAATGACGATTTCAAAAACCAGAAAAGAAAAGCAGAGGTCAAATTTAAGGAAATAGGAGAAAAAGGATAAGGGAAACCAGAAAAACCAGACTGTTAATCCTGTGTTTTTGAATGAGACCGAACTTCTGTATGTGGCTAGTAATTTTTCTAACACCACTTTTTAAAACATAGCTTTAAAATAATTCGAAAAGTGGGAGCATAAATTGTTTCCCAAAAGGAGACAATTGTGAAGAGCAGAATGAGTTGTGACATAGTGAAATGCTTATTTAGAAATGAATTATCCCTGCTACAGATGTTAAATAAAGTAGCTAGTGAGTAGAGCAGCTGATACTTGCAATTCAGGATACCATGATGAACTGCAGAACTTTTGGTCTAATAGCATTTCCCAGGTGTATTTTCAAGGACTTAGTTGAGTCTTCTGTGCCTTTGATTTCAGTCACTATTTAAGTTTATCTTTGAAATTTACTGAAAGATAAGTTCTGAGTCCAACACTCCTTCCTTCCTTCCTTCCTTCCTTCCTTCCTTCCTTCCTTCCTTCCTTCCGAGTCTAGCTGCATAGTTCAGGCTGGCCTTGAACTCCACTGTGTAACCAGCTGTACTTGATCTTGTTCTGTAATTATAGGTATATGCTATGATGCCTCATGGATGTTTGAGGCAGAGGTAGCTATTGTATATATTACAGTGTGTGAAAGAAAATGGAAGCTTCTAGTGCTCATGAGAGATCTCAGAGGGGTCGGGGAATAAAGCACTCTTTCTGAGATGCTAATTGTACAACAGTCTTGACTTGTTAAAAAGTGGTTAATGGAGGGCCAGCCTGACAGCTTAGCTGACTGAAGCAGCTGCTTCTGCTGAGTGCAGCAGCCAGGGTTTGATGCCAGGTGTGCTGTGCCAGCCCCGCCCCCAGGGCAAGATGAGCATGAGATTGAGACTGGGTGTAGGCATATGCCTATAATCCCAGCACTTGGGAGTTTGAAAACAGGAGAATCACTCTGAGGCCAATCTACATAGTGAGACCCAGTACACCCTGTCCTAAATTCATAAAAAAGTGTTTAATAGCTGAATATACCTAGGTCAGTTTCATTTTTCTGTAATATATATCTTTGATAGGTGCACTAGGGTGTAAAATGAGTGGAAGTATTCTGATAATGATAATAGTAGTAGCCATATTTTCTAGGGCCTCATGTTTACATTATTATATAAACTATGTACTCTTTCTATGATAGTTTTCTTTCACCCAGGAAGTGCTGTGCCATTGTTTCTTTACCTAAAAGAATTTCCAAAGGATACCAAAGTAAACTACACTGCAAGAACAGTTAGCTATAGTCAGGATTGTTGCGTTGGGTAATAGGTACTGCTCCCACAATTATCATCATCATCATCATCATCATCATCATCATCATCATCATCATCATCATCATCATCATTATTTATTTTGATAAGGTTTAGGCTGGAGCGTATTAGTAAAGGGAAAGAATTAAAATTAAATTCGCATCTGAGTGTGCTGGTTGACACCTCTAATACCGGCACTTTGGAGACTGAGGCAGGAAGATCAGAAGTCCCTGGGCAACTTAAACTTAGCAAGACACTCTCCTAAAAAAATAAAATAAAATGGGCTGGCCCATAGCTCACTAGAAGAGTGCCTTTGTATTACCATCACTTGCACTGCCAAAAAAGTTTTATATAGCTTGCTTTTCTCTTGTTACTGTCACAAAATACCCAACACCCCAAATTGAGTAAGAAAAGATTTATTTAAATGATAGTTTGTGTAAATACTTAGAATAGCTGTTATGTTTTAAGGTATGAGTTTCTTGAGAGAATATCAAGATAACAGTTTTGCCCTTAAAGAAATTATGTTCTCTTTTGGAAAAATAAGATTAATCACTATGAAAAAAATTAAAATCAGGAGTTCTAGAGTAACATACAACATTTATGAAAATTAAGAATAATAGGTAAGAGTGTAAGGATACTGCTCATCTGATGTTTGATCCGGCCCCCCACCTTCTGGAAAATACATGTAAACATTATCTTACAATTTTAGATTCCTAAAAGAATATTTAGTTTGAAATAATTTTCATCAGAACAACCAAATTTTGTTGTTGAGAATGTAGTTCAGTGATTATTTGTCAAGCATGTTGTTATGGTTTGTGTATAGGTGTCCCCTGAAAGCCTAATGCTAAATCATGGGATGGCTTCTGTAATTTGTAATGGATTATTGTGGAAATGGGTGCTGCACCTCCCCTGGGGCAAGTGATTTGCATTTCAGTGTAAAGAAGGAAGAGAGGTTAGCTGCTTGAGCTGCTGCTAGCTCTCTCCCTTAGCTCTTGCTCTTTGCTGCCATCATGACAGGTTGCCCTCTGCCATGTGCCACTCTGCCTTGGAGCCAGCTGAATATGGACTGAAACCTCCAGTAAACCTTTCCTTCCCTCACTTTGAGTGTTTGGTAATGAGAGAGGAGTAACTAAGACACATGTGTAAGACCCTCCTCAGTTCAATCCCCACCATTCCTCTCACCCAAAAATTTTTTTTTTTCCCCTTTTATTTACCTTTTTATTTATGTAATAAGTGTGCTTCAGGTTGAATGTTTGTCTCCTCCAAAGCTCATGTTCAAATTTAATTGCCATTGTAACAAGACTGAAATGGAAGTATTGAGGTGATTTGCCATAGATAGAATTAATGCCATTTAAAAAGCATGAGCTTACCTGTTTTGCTTCCTCCCTATCTGCCATGTGAGGATTTTGAGAGTATACAGAGACCCTCTTAAAAGAGGAGAGTGGCCTCACTAAACACAAATCTTACTGTTTTGACCTAATACCTCCCAGTTTCTGGAAGCTCTTGTGTTTCTGTTTAGAAGCTTTCTAGTCTGTGGTGGTCTTTCTGTTCTAGCAGCATAACGTAGACTGAGGCACTGTATTGGTACTATGCCTGCTCTCCACAGTCCCTTTCTTGCTCACCACCCATGCTCTCTGCTCTGGGTCTTGTGGCAGCCAGGTATATTGTCATCTCATCTGTGAACTTGAACTCCAGTTTCAGTCTTTTTTCTCTTTTGTGTTGTTCACTCTTCTGCTAACATTTGGTTGTTTACTCAGAATGACCCTCCTCTCACATTTATGCCCTTCTCAAAGGTATATATTACCTAGATATGTATGTGGGATGCCTATTTTAATGGTAGGCAGAGTAGTAGAGAGTCGTGTAAATTAAGCTACTTGAATCTGAGAATCAGGAGTTAACACACACACACACACACACACAGACACACACCCGTTGTACTAGGTATTTGTCTCAGTTACTTTTTTTTCTTGCTGGGACAAAATACCTGACACTCAAAATTAAGGAAGGAAAGGTTTCTTTAGTTCAGACGTTAGGATGTTTCAGTCCATTCTCAGCTGGCTTCAAGGCTAAGTGGCACATGGCATAGGGCTGCAGTTTATGGTGGTGGAAAACAGCAAAGAGCAGAGGGAGGAGCAGTGACTGTGGCTGCCAGCAAGCCTCTCTGTCTTATATTATATTTAGGCTGTCCACTCCTGGGCAGATGTAGCACTCATGAATTAATAACAAACTAGCAGCCTTCCCTAATGACTACAGGAGGCTTTGGGGGGCCAGCTAGACAAAAACCATTAATGGTGTTAAACCCAGGGCCTCATGCTTAATTGAGAAACACTGATGTACAGTCCCAGCCTGAAAAATTAGCTTCTAAGGGGCCTGCCAAATAGCTCAGCATATTAAAGCACCTGCTAGCAGGCACAGGGGCCGGGGGTTCGATCCCTGGACCTGGGATGATGGCACCCCACCCTCCAGGGAGTGCTGAGAGGGCAGTTGAGACTGGACGTGGTGCCGCAAGCCTGTGTTCCCAGCCCTTGGGAGGCTGTAAACAAGCAGATCACTACAAGTCAGATCTATTAGTGAGACCCTTAACACCCTGTATACCCTTCCCTTAAAGAAAAAAAAAATTGGAAAATTAAGTCTTAACTTTCAAAAATTTATGTAGATTCGGGACTGGAAGTCCTCTGTTTTCTGTATTTCGAGTAATAATTACAGGGCTAATTATGATTATACAAACCTGCAGAATTGACTTGATGGACAGTTTATTGATACAAGCTTAGAGCAGATTGTTGATGAAAAGATTACTTTATGTCTTAGGCATTTTGTGCTCTGTGACAATACTTGAGACTAGGTAATTTGAAAAGAATGGAAATTATTCTCTTAAAGAGTTCAGAAGCTGAAAGTTCAAGATTAAGGCATTTGATTGTTGGTTCCAGTGATACCTTGTTGCTGTGTTCTCTGGAGACAAGATTTGTGATTTCAGATGGGAGAAGGGTGGAAGAGGGAGTGACCTTAGTCCTGCAGCCCTCTTTATACTGCATCAATCCACTCATGAGAGTGCAGCCCTCATAATCCAGGCACCTCTTATTAAACCCCACCCCCCAACACTTTTTTTTAAACTTTATTTTTATTTATGTTATTGTCGGCTCAGCCTACCCTAGAGATGGGGCTGGCTCAGCATGTAGTGCCCGGGATTGAGCTGCCGTCCTTGCGGTTGCCAAAGCTTGCCTAAGCAGGTGCTTTAGACTGCTGAGCTATCTTGCTGGCCCCTCCCAACACTGTTGAATTGGGGATTATATTTCAATATGAGTTGCAGAGAGAGCAAAAACATTCAAGCCATAGCCATGCTTTTTATTGATTCTAAATTTAAATGAAATCTATTTATTATAACAAATGTCTGCTAAACTCTAGGGACAGAGGTAGACTCTAGAGATACATTGGTGGATAAGACAAGTACATTAAATAAAGAAAGAGTGAGTATATCAAATATATCGAAATTTTAGGTTTGTTCAGTTGGAGCATTTGAGTTAATTTTAGACACTTTATGTCTAATGTGTTTACAGTGCTAAAAACAAGATTTAGAATCTTTATAGTATCCATCTATGTTTTTGTCTGGCTTTAGTTTTTGAAAGAGTCTTGTTCTGTATGTCTGCCTAGCCTCTGACTCACTATATAGCTTAGCTTGCCTTGATCATCCTATAGTGAGCTTCCTGTCTCAGCCTCCTCAGTGCTGGGATTACAAATATGCACCACTATACCTAGCCTCTTTATGCTTTTTTAAAATAAGTAAATTCAAATTTTTATGGGTTTTGATGATTACATCTAATGCAGATTTCCATGAAATACATAATTAGCTTATTAAATTGGAGTTGATGTGCCCTGCAGTGACTTAGTAGTTGTGTAATACCTGCAATGAACTGCTTCATTTGTCATTGTGAATCTAAGAGCTAAGTCATTCAATTTTCAGATTTCCAAAATTAGCCTCAGTAAACACTAAACACTTCCTGCTTTAAAGTTACATTATGTTTTTAGGGGAAAAAAACCCTGCATGTGCATCTTGATTATACAGTGCATACATGGGTGTCTTAAAGAATATGTATCCTCTGTAGAGAACAGATTAAATTGGTTTAAATTCAAAATGAGTTTTCTATCTGTAGGGAAAAGAGTTGCTTTTTCACTCATTCACTCAGAATGTAACTGCTAATGGCAAAGTAGATTTATTTTTGTGGCGGATGTTGGAATAGGAATATGTGGTAAAATTAGAAGTATGTAACGAGCTGGGGATGTAGGTCTGTGGTTGAGCGCTTCCCCCTGCTTGTCTGAAGCCCTGGGTTCAATCTCCAGCACAGGGGAAAAAGTGCTATTGTGTAGTAAGTTATATGCGGGGAGGCTGTGTAGGGGAACTGTTTATGGTGGAGGAAGGTCAGATCACTTCCTTGGAGGATGTTGGAAAAAATGTTACACGTATACTCGTTATTAGAAATAATAGTATCATTGATAATGTGGAATTTTTAAGATTAAAGGCTTTTTGGTTTGTATGTTTTCTGTGAACCTCATCTCCCATAGTGTCTTGTCAAAAACTGTAGCTTGTAGCCCAAATAAAGCTTTTCTTGACAAAAAGATGAATACACACTAAAGAGATAAGTTAAAAATATAAATCATATTATAGATCTCTTTGTGAATAGAACTGATAGAAGGTTACAATGAGGGAAGTAATTATATGAACAAAAAAAAAAAAAAAATTGGCTCTGTAGTTTATTAGCCCTAAACCTTAGGAGCTGTTTTAGAGTTTTTGAATTGGTGTTATACATATAAT
>PVKN010042669.1:0-10357 GCA_004027915.1 Capromys pilorides | reverse complement strand
CGAAGGCTGGAGATGGGGACCTAGGGAGGCCCGGTGGCTCTCCCTACTCAGAATTGTCCCATGCCATGGGTGTCACTGAAGGATCAGGAGACTTCTCCTCGGCTGCCGATGGCATGGCTCGTTCTTATCTAGCCTCCAATTTTTGCATTCATGTGTTAGTCTCAGAGGAGCTCAGCTGTCCAAGAAATACACATTGCATCACATCCATGAGCCAAAGGAGAGCTCCGAGGAGTGTCCTGAAGTTCTACCACAGGGAACGAGAGCAGCCATAGTCGGAGACACCGTGGTGGCCGCCAGCACCAGGACTGCATGTGTTAATTTGGCCGCTGTTCAGAATGCTGGGAAATCTGAAGACAAACTTGGGAGGTGCATATTTAATTAGATCTTTAAAGGAAAGCTTAATTCTGGTTCAACTGCCCTTTCATAATGATTTCCTAAGAAAATTTCAAAATATACCCCCTGAATAAAAAGGGAACCTACTGTATGTCACTAGAGAGTTCCTGTGCTCAGTGATAACTGAAGCCCCTTCAGTTATGATTCTCAATGACTGCAGGAGACCCCGTGTTAGCCAGGTGAATGACGAGTCTGAGTTGGCTACCGCATGATTACTCTCACTAATAAATTTATAACCCATGGTAGGCTTGCCTCAAAGCTTGTCTCAGTTACTTTTCTCTTGCTGCTGGGACAAATTACTCAACATCCAAAATTAAGGAAGGAAAGGTTTATTTAGTTCACAGTTGTTGGAGGTTTCAGTCCATACTCAGCTGGCTCCAAGGCAGAGTGGCACATGGCAGAGAGCAGCAGTTCACGGTGGCAGAAAGGAGCAAAACAGTAAGAGCAAAAGGCGGAGTGGCAGCCACAGCAGCTTGGCCACAGCAGCTCGGCACAGCAGCTTGCAAGCCTCTCTCCCTTCCTTATATTGTATGCAGACCGCCTGCCCCAAGGCAGGTGTAGCACCCCCACCCATAGTCCCACCATTGGATCATGGGTTAATCACAGCCTCTAGAATCCTGCCCCAAGGACTGCACTAGGCTTTGGGGGGACAACGACACACACACCAAAACACGACCCATCCCTTGTGACGCGCTGTTCCGGTCTTTGTGTGCCTGACTGAAGGGCTCCATAGAGGTGGAAACTGGCAACGTCCCTCCTCCCCCATCAATTTACTTTCAACTGGAATGTTGACTGGGATTCCACTGACGTTATACATTTAAGAGAAATGGTCATCATTAGGTACGAAGCTATCCCAACAAAGAACACAGGAAATCTTACCATTGATTCCCATACGTCTCTCCACTTTGGGTTAGAACTTCACTGCCCATCTATAAGGTGTTGTGCAATACTGCTAAAATTAATTCCAGATATTTGGAGTATTGTAGCAATTATGAATCTCTTGCATTTTCTCAACAACCACTGATTGCTCAAAGAGGTGCTATCGAGGCCTGAGGAGATAGCTTGGTACATAAGTGCCTGTCTGGCAAACATAAGGTCCCAAATTCAATCTCTAGTACTGGGAGAAGAAGGAGGAGAAGGAGAAGCAGAAGGAGAAGGAAAAGAGGTGCCATTGAGTTCTGCATCTCATAATCTCTCTGACCTCTAACTGGTTCTAGCATCTTGTCTAATAATTCTGTTTGATTTCTGAGCAGATGATTAAGCTATTGTAAGCAATGGCCATCTTAGCTTTTCTCTGGTCTCACCAACATCAGAGCTAAGGCAGCTATGGGCATGTGCTACACTGCCCTTGACATTAACAAAGATGGAAGCGCTCCTGTCCCTCGACCCCACCTCAGCAGCCTCTTGAGGGTCCTGAACTGGGACCTTCCACAGAGATCAAGCAGGCAGGACCAACCGGCTTGCACATGCAGGAGCAGCTGGTTTGCGCACATAGGCATATCCAGCCCTCTGGAAGGACACAGAAGCAACTACCTGGCTGCCTCCTCTCTGAGTCCTCCCTGCCTCCACCCTGCTGTAGACCCCCAAGTCATCCTGTCACCAGGATCCTGAGGCCTCTGAGACCTCCCTCTTGTCATGCCACAGAATCTGACCTCTACCCATGCTCATTCCGACCCAACAGGGAGTCTCCTAGGATGGGACCTCAGTGCTCAGCAGCGCACCCAGGGGCTCAGCATCCTGAGTGTGGACCTGAGGGGGTTGGGCGTGGTCCTCTTATCCTGTGCCAGATAGCACTGAGAAACCTGCAGGTCCACTGTGGACTAGCAATGGAGGTTCTCGCAGGCACGGTGAAGATTCAGAAAGAAGATGGGCACCCAGAGTGGGCCAGATGCTCAGACCCACTGGGGGCCACCTCTGAATGGTTGGCATTCTAGGCTTTTCCTGTGGTCACCCGCTGATTCCAGGGATTGCCATACCCTCTGGGACCAATCACGAGCAGGTGACCAGTCATGTACATACAGACGTGGTCCCTGCAAACCACTGAGAAAGGAGTAGGGAAGAAAAGCCCTGTGGTGTGGGCATTCTCCACCAGGCAGGGCTTGGAGCCTGGGCAGCCGTTTCTCCTCCCATGCCAGCTGTGCACCTGAGCATTGGCAGACCCCGAAACACGCTGTGGGTCCCTCTCAATTTCCACTGCCCTCCACCAAAATAGGGCTGTTGCTTCATTCCATGAAATATGGAGAGAGATATGCAGGCTGGCTTTCCTTTACTATAACAAAATACTTGAGAAAATCAGTGGAGAAAAGATTCACTTTGATGCCTCATCCATGGTCACCACGTCCTGTTGGCTGGGGCCTGTGATGGGACAGTACATCATGCAGAGCAGGCCCACAAGGTAGAAGAAAACTGCGCATCTCATACAGGCTGGGAAGCCAGGGGGAGTGCAGGGGTGGCCATGTCCTTCAAGAGCGCACCTCCAGCAACCCAACCTCCTCCCACCAGGGCCCCTCCTAAAGACTCCCCCTCTCCCACTGGCAGTTCGGGCTGGTGACTGTGCCTTTAAGGCTTTGGGAGACATTTCTATGGGAAGTATAAAGAAGGCCATCTTGCATATAGATCTACTCTCCTCTTTCCTTCTCCTTGTGAGCTCCAATACGGCATCCGTGGAGGACCCTGCACTTTCTCTCTCTGGGCCGGCAGCGAGCTCATCTCCATGGGCAGCGTGGCTCAGGGCTTCCTTGCATTTACTTCTTATGGTTTGGATGTCCGGGCTTCAAGCTTTCATTGTATTCCGTGCACAGATAAAGACCGAGCACACCCCAGGCTCCGAACAGGCCTGTCTCGGAAGTTATTTCTAAGAGGAGCGACACCACCATGGACTTTTACCACCAAAGCAATTATCAGACATGCTAGCTGGGAAAGGAAAAGGAGGGCGAAACACTGAATGGAGGTCATTCTGGGATCGCCGTCCTAGCTCTCCCCAAACTCCCGTACAGGGATCCCTTGATGCAGCCTTCCAGGTCCCTTGTGGTTTTCTTTTATTTTTTGTTTTTTCCTTGAACAATGTTTCTGATGTGTTCTTGTCGTTCGGCCTCCCACACACCAAGATTTTGCATTGGAAAACCCCAGCGTCTGCAGCAAGGTACGAGATAAAACCCTTGTTCCCCCCACTTTAGGTCAGGTTGCCTTCCTGCGCGTGCAGGGCCAAAGCTGATGCCCCAGGCGTCTCTGCAGCGGGGACACTGCTGCAGCACCAAGGCTTGCTCTGGGCCTGCCATGGCCCCTGCCCCCCAGCTGTTCCCTTGGGTCTGTTATATGCTGCTGATAACAATGGCGGCAGTGTCCCGGCTCAACCTGCTAAAGGATGCTGGGTTCTCCAGCAAGACCACTTCCTCCCCGAGGAATGCAGAGAGCACACGCATGCCCCCTCCCCCCTCCTGAGTGGCAAGTGGGCTGTTGCTGTTCACTTTAAGCAAAAGAGTCCTCAGAGAATTATGGGAAACCACGTGGACAGGAGTGTCGGAGACGTTCCCAAGGGCTGTGGGGCCCTGACTGTTTTCTGGCTTCCTCCACGTCCTCCCTGCCTCCGACTCCACAGCAAAACAACTCATTTTACAGGCTGAACAAAACTCTGCAAATTGGCGTCTTAGGCTCCATCGTCCTCGGGCTGTCTGGACTGAGAGGCTGTGAAGCATTGCCTCGTAGGCTTTGACTGAGAAGAGCAGGCTCTGATCTGCTCCCGTAACTCCTGATATTTGAACTCTGTTTCCCAGGGCCCCGCAGAAAAGCCTTTAGCTCCCATTGCTTTTGAAATAGAAAGAAGCGCTCGTTATGAATTTTTAACACCGCACGCCCGCGCTCTCCCTGAGCCGTAGGCAAGTCTCAAAGAGCCTGGCCACTCGCCTTGGAAGTGCAGAGCCACGCTGCCTCTGTTTGTAAACATGTGGGAGATGTGGGGCCGTTCCTGAGATTTCCCCATGTGTCCCATGCCCCACAATTACAGGTACAGCCACCACGGAAGCCCTGGCAGTGCTCCTTGGGAATACACTCCTCGTGGTCACTTGGTTTTAAAAAATCTGACGTTTAGGACAACTGTCCATTTGATGCATCATCAAGGGGCAATGCGGCTGCCAGTGAGAATCTTTCATGGGAGCTGAGCCCCTGTGCCCTGCCCTGCCCTGCCCTGGCCCACACCCAGCAGTGGAGCTGAGTTATGTGTGGGGCAGGACGTGGAGCACACATGGTGGGATGTTTCATGGCGCCTTGTGCTGATGAACGAATCAGTCCTTCCCCTCCCGTGGAACCTACTGATGAAGGCTCCATGGAGGCCGCGGTTACAGCAGAGCTGGTCCACGGCTGCCTGGGGAAGGGACTGCAGCTCTCACGTGGCTCACTGCCCCGTCTCAGCGCAGGACAGGATGTTACCTATCAGGCGCCAGGTAGGTGCAGCCTGCTGTCAGGATCTGGGCCCTGTCCCCAGCTTCCGGCCCTCATGATGGATCGCCACCCCTCAGTCACTGTCACGGCTCGTGTGGTCTCTCCTCCCTGAGTCACCTCCTCCTCTGTGGCTGCACGGAGCGGGTGTTAGCAGGAGGAGGCTGGGCCTGTGAAGGGGCCCGTGGGTCGGGCTGGGTCTGCAGGTCTTCGTGTTGAGCTTTGCACAATTGCCTTCTGACCTGGCCCTCTTCCTCTTGTTTGCGTCTCCATCCACTCAAGTTCTCCACGTGTTCTCGGGGTGGAGTTCAGCAGGGGACCCTGCTCTGCAGGTGGCTGCTGGCTAGCGTGAAACACGTTTGCCCATCTCTGAGGATGACACCAGGCTCGGCGGGGCGGGCGCTCAGCTGTGCCAGATGTGGTGCGACGTTGGTGCTCTGCTGGTGCCCAGCCAGGACTCCGGGGAAGATTGCGCGCCTCACCGCTGTGAGGCGCCTCACGGCAGAACCGAAGGTCGTGTGCCTTTTCATTATACCTGAAGGCGAGTGACCTGAGGAGAGGGCCAAGTGGCCTGGCACTCCTGCCACACACTGGACTAAGGTGGGCAGGGGCACAAAGAACCTCTGCTTTGCTGTCTGGAACTCATTGAGTGCTATTTATGGACAGACAAGTGGGCCCACCCCGGAGGCACCCCCACCCCACCCCCAGCCAGCAGCCTCATCCCTACCCTCTGGGATCCCAGCCTCTCTGCACCGCCTGTGTGCCTGGAGGCCACTAGAGCCAAGTCCCTGTTTGGTGAGAGCTTCTCAGCTGGCTTCCGGCGCTGCTCTTACGTGCATGTCACTCTTACCTGCCCAGAGCACTGGAGCCACCCCCTTTGCAATAAAGATGTGGCTCACAAGTGTCCCCAGTGGTGGCTTGCGTGGCTTCTTGGTGCCCACACCTTTCTCACCACTTGCGATCACCAAGCCATGCTTTCCCCTAAAATTGATGGCCGCTGTGCTCCACAGCCTGCCACACTGTGGCAGAAAGGCCATGCAGCCTCTGCCAGGCTCGGATGGATGTGCCTGTCTAGGGCCACCAGTCCCTGTTGGCATGGAGTCATAGAACAGGCACCACCACCCAGGAACACAGGACTCAACCTCTACTTCTTGCCACCAGTTCTCTTTACAGTCACGGACCTGCTTCGGCGATTCCATCTGCACACAGGTGGGCAGGAAATGCAGGGTTTCGTCCTCTCTCTGAGCTGGCTTTCTGTCTTCTCCCCTTTCTGCTGCCAGCCGCAAGTGACATCAGCTGGGTCCCACACATCTAGCAGGCTGTCAGCTCTTCTAGAAGTGATTGTTTTGGGTTAGGCTAAGTTCCAAGCAGGTGACACGTAGGAGACAAAGGGCCTGAGTGGAGGTGGATGTGAGAGCCATCCTCCTTCACGAGACTCATCTCTACCTGACCCTTGCCCACCAGGGCCAGGCAAGGCGTGTCCACAGAGACTCCCAGGATCCGGGCCTGCATTGGCCCTTCACATCCCTGGGCCTGCAGCACCAAGACCCTAAGCACCATGTGATTCTTTCTGTATCCAAGGCACCAGACCCACGCCTTTCCCCGCAACTTGTTTTTCAAATGTCAGTTTAAAAATGGGTCCTTGCCCTCAAGCAGCTTCCATGAAGCCTGTGATGCAGACCAAGACTTGGGTGGAGACAGTGGGGCAACCTCTTCAGAGGTCTCCAGCCACTGCATGAAGGCACTGTGCCCAAATGGGCCACGCTTCCTACGAGCGTGGGGTGAGCTGCACATCCCTGGCCTCCTGGACTCCAGGTGAGCTCTGCTGCCTCCAGGGCCTGGCTGAGCCTGGGAGCCTCGGCTCTGCGGCAGGGACCATGGGAGCCTTGTACAAGGCAGTTGTGAGAGGAGAAAATGCATTCCAGGCAGCATTCTGTCCCCCACCCCCACCCTGCGGAAAGCAACACCTGCACTGTCCATTGGGATTTGATAGCCAAGCTCCTGGAGACTTTAGAGGAGGAAGAAGAGGAGGAAGAGTGAGAGGAGGAGGCGGAGGAGTTGGTACGGAAACACTCCACTATGGGCCTGGCATGTCCTTGTCCATCCACTGAGTGCCCAGGATGCTGGCCCTCTCCTGGTACAGAGACATAAGAGCACACCAAGGTGGAGAGCTGACCCCTTCCTGCTGGTCACTTGCCCACCGGACCTCTGCAGCGGTGTCTTGCATGGGAGAGGTGGAGGCTGTAGGTGGAAGGAAAGAGATATGTGCAAGACTCTGGTCTGACTTTCCTGAGTGGGCCCACGAAGAAAGGGAGAAAGCCGCCAGGAGAGAGGCTGGCGACCACCAAAGACCAGCGACCATTTCTGCCGAGCTTAGGTCCACGGACATGATTTAGGCCAAGCGTGGTCCCACAACCCCGGGGGTCAGATGCTCTGTGAGAGGATGAGACTCCCTTAGGAATTGGCTCCCCCAAATGATTTCACTTCCTGGAGGATCTCCTAGTGGCCCAGAGGACATCCTGAGTTCTCTGCACACCCTGTGGTGCTGCAAAGTCTCCCAGTGGCACGTGCAGGATGACAGACTTGGCCCCGTGACAGAATGCCTCTGATGTCCCACCTCCGTGTGAGCAGCACCAGGTCGCTGGTCTGCACACCTATCCACACCCCAGCGCTGTAACCGATGCCTGCACTCTATGAAACATTAATTCATGATTTTCTTAATATCTTATTGATTTTCCCCCTTTCAAAGGCCAGAGGTTAAAGAACTCCATAAAAACGTCCTGGCAATTTATTGCTGGCCCTTTAAAATATTACAGTAACCTTACAGCTATTTCTTTCCCCATTGTCTTTCTTCTTAAGGTTGCAACTGGAAATGACCAATTTACCTTTTCTATGAACTTCATGTGAACTTGTTTCAAAATATAAAATGTAGAGAAATACCCAGACATTGTTCTTGAGTAGCTGCAGATTCATACTCTGGGCCAAACCATGAGTCACGTAGGAAACTGGAGAGCCACACCCCAGGTGCTCGGTGTAGACAACAGTTTGAGTTATTTATAAGTTATTATGCAGGATTTTATACATGTACAGTATATGTGTAATATTTATACAGGAACTCATTAATATCAACAATACACTTAAAAATGAGATAATAAACTAGAGTCGGTGTTGTAGTTGTGAAACTGTTCTGGTTTTGTTTTTGTCCCTTTTTTAAGGAAATGGAGCGAAAGCAGTGGACTACAGACTTCCAGGTCACTGGCTCTCTGACAGTACCACTTATTAATTTTGTCCTGCACTGAATGGGACAACTACTTCCTCTTTTTTTTTTTTTTTAATGTATTTGGTACAGGGTCTCACTATGCAGCTTAGACTTACAGAGATCCTTCTGTTTTCAGTCTCCCCAGCACTGAAATTATCAGCGTGCAAAACCATGCTTGACCTCCGTGGCCAACTCGGCACGTGGGAGGACCAGGTTGGCACTGTGGTGCCGGGGATCGAACCCTGGTCCTCCCTGCATTTGCCTAAGCAGGTGCTTAGTTCGCTGAGCTACTAAATCCTCTCAGGAAGCTGCATGCTCTATGTACTTTCAACCTGAAAGGAGCTGATCCAAAGGTTCAGAGCAGAAAATCATGAACCAGGAGGTTAAAAATGGAAACCATTTTGTAATTTCAGAGAAAACAGTTGTTACTGTAAATGCTATAATGAACAGGTGAAAAACTAACTGTCTTTTTAATTACATTATTTAGCTTGAATAGCTACAAGCTCAAGAGGTTTAATTAACTCGGCTGGGAAGGTAAATAACGTGAAATTGCAATTCCTCAGCAGCCCCCAGCCCCCCTCGCCGCCTCGTCCTGATAGAGCTACAGACAATAGAGAGGAGGGAAAAGGGGGCCAGAGGGAAGGGGTCTAGACTTTCCTCCTTTTTAACTCTTCAGCTGAGACCTTAACTCAAAAAACCTGAGGGAACTTTGGAGACGAGGAAATTGTCTAAGCTGTGGCTGAATTAAACCTTAGCGTCTCTTCCTACCTTTATTCAAACTTTGTCCTCTCATGCACAAAGCGGGTGTTCGAAGGCAACACTCTATTCAGCAAAATGAGAGAGTACTTGTTCTTTGCCTAATGTGTGTTCATGTGTTTAAACATAAGCCCGTGTGCATGCAAGTCTTGCCCCACCTGGCTAAACCTCTGATGAAAGTACGCATGCTCAGACTCGTGGATATGAAAGTACGCATGCGCGACATGCGCACTGTGCTTCCTTGCGCATGCTCAAGGGCGAGTGCCCACGTGGGCATGGATCCTGCTCATAGATCTTGCTGTGGCTCTGGGGACTTTGTGACTTGGGTCCAGTTCTCTTGAAAAAAGATTCTCCAGAGGGCCTGAGGATGAGGAATGCGGTGATCTGGAGGGTTTTAGTCAGCAACTCAGGATCCCTCATGGAAACTACTAAAGCTCAACCCTACAATCACACCGTGATGGAGAAAGTACTTACTTCATTGTAAATTCAGTGGTATTAGTAATATTGGCTTTTTGTGTGTTAGTCTCACGGGTTGACTAGAACTGTTTTGTGTGTGTGTGTGTGTGTGTGTGTGTGTGTGTGTGTGTGTGCTGTACCAGTGCTTGGACCCAAGGCCTTTCCGCTGAGCTGCTTCCCTAGTCCTCTTCTAGTTTGCCACAGAATTTAAGTCACTAAGTGGCCCAAGCCAGGCTCTGACTTGCCGTCTTCCTGCCACAGGCTATCAGCATGCCGGGATTATAGGCAAACCTCAGCAGGCTGATCTGGTCCTTCTTATTGGTTGGTTAGAGGATCCCAGGCCTGATACACCTGACCCTGAGGGCCTGTGATCAGTGTAACCGGGACACAAACCTGGGAGAGGGGCTGGCCTCCAGCTTCGTGTGGCCCTACAGAATACAGGCGGCCCCGAGATAGATCAGAGGTGCAGAGAGGCCTGGGCTGCAGATCGCGGGCCTCACTTGGAGAAACCTGGCACAGAAGGGCTGAAGCCTCCCATTCTTAAAGGAACCCATCTCTGAAAGGGCCACCCACAAGGAGGGGCAGCACTGAGCAGCCCTTCCCTGCGTGAGCGCGGGACCAGGTGGCCCTGTGCTCCCAGTATGTGCGCGTGGTTACCACTGTCATCTCCGCAAAGGCAGCATCTGCAAGCTCTCCACATAGGGTCTCCAAGGCCCACCGCCCCCCACAGCGATGGACAGTCACAGAAGCACAAGCCTGCCGCCCCAGCTACTGTGAAGAACCCTTCTGACAAGGAGGCCACGGGCGGTGTCTAAACTGCACTCTTAGGAGAGCTCCGTGTTTCCTCAGCTTTTCTGCTCTGAAGGAGCATCCACACTCCAGCAGGCAAGTGAGTTTACACACACTCAGCCTGACTTCACAGCAAAGGAGTGTGTTAGTCACTTTCCCATTGCTGGGGAGTACCCTTGGGAGCCAAGACCTGAAGGAGCAGAGGTTATTTTGCCTCATCAGTTCCAACGTTTCAGTCCATGGTCATCTGGCTGCAGAGCAGGAATGGCA
>PVKN010042668.1:0-10360 GCA_004027915.1 Capromys pilorides | reverse complement strand
CTCAAAAAGCTTAGATCCACCAAAATAAAGGCCTCAAACCAAAAAAAAAAAAAAAAAAAAAATGGGGGGGGCCTCATAAGAGAAATAGACACTTCACAGAAGTATAAATGGCCAATAAATATATGAAGAAATGTTCAACATCTCTGGCCACTACATAAATTCAAATTAAACAACCCTAAGGCTCCATCTTACCCCAGAAAGAATTATCATCATCAAGAAGTCAAATAACAACAAATGCTGGTAAGGCTGTGGTGGCAAAGAACTCGTCTACGTTGTTGTTGGGAGCATAAACCAGTACAACCACTTTGGAGCTCAGTATGGAGATTCCTCAAAAAATTAAAATTAGAAATTCCATTTAAGCCCAGTTGTTTCCCTTCTAGGCATCTTCCTGAAAGAGTTAAAGGCATCATATCACAGTCCTAGATGCACACCCATCTTTATAGCAGCATGATTCATACCTGAATCTTGGGAGTGGCCAACATGTCCACCCACAGTGGAACGGGTAAAGAATATATGGTATTTATACACCACAGAATACCCTCAGCCATACAGAAGGGTATATTTGAGTTACCCACAGGAAAATGGATGCACCTGAGGCTGTAATGTTAAGTGACACAAGTCAGATACATGAGCTTAAATGTCACATGATTTCTCTTATATGAGAAAACCAAATTATGAATAAAGAGGAAAATAGAAAAAGAAAAGAAAAAATAGACAATGGGAAGTAGAGAGATCTTTCTCAAAATGGAAAAGAATAAAGGAATAGAGATGGAAGGAAGGAGAAAGAGGGCAGATGAGAGAAGAAATTAAGATGTGCTATGAATATGTACCAACTCCCTAGAAGGAGTAACCATGGAGACATGTATAAATAAAATAAAGATTACAGGCCTCAAGTGGGGTCCTAACAAGATCAACTACTTCGAACTCCTCAGAGAAACAGTGTTCCATAAATACCACATTTGAGTCTGTGCTTATGCAATCCAGCAGAAATACTGATGCATCCATACCCTGGTTATCCAGCAGTTACTAGTGGTTAACCCTCCCCCTTTGCAACAAACCAACATCTAAAGGAGTACTGGAAAAGAAAAAGAGTAAAGACACACAGACAACATGTAGCACACACTTCCCACGTGCTGGGCATCACGCTAGATGCACTACAGAAACTCTCACAGACTCCTAGCACCCCATGAGAAAAGGATTGTGATCAAGATACCCCAGAAGAAAGAATAAGTCATTTTCAGAAGCAAAATGCCAACCAGGGGTTTCCTGGGTTGCTCTTTTCATTCAGTAGTGCCCTTGTCCCTCAAAGAGCTTTGGGAAGATTTACCAGGCTACCTTCTCCCATTGGAGAACTTCTGGTAGAGACCTTATTAATGAGTTTGGGCCATACATAAATCCAAGTATGCTGGATACTACAAAGGCTGACCATTGCTAATCAAATTAAAACCCCTGTGAAAAGAAGTCACATGCAGAGTGTAGTGTGGCTGAGTGGACAGCCTGCCCACCAGCCGCACTTCTCCTTCTGACCCCCTGCCCACTGATGGGCAATGAGCCCTCTCACTTTTCCCACACAGGGCCCTACGTGTGTGTCGGGGTAGCAAGAGACAGTGGGAAAGTGGCACCAGGTAAAGAGAAAGTGTTCTGAGGCACTGCTTCTCTTAAGCATTTAATTTGAGGGACAGCATGCCCTCTTTGGTCTTCTACCCATGCCCAGTTTCTTCTTTAACCAACACATCCTATAAGCAACAAGCAGCCTCCTTACAGCTCAGAAAGGTCTGTTTCCATCCAGGACTCATCGAGTTGTGTGTGTTCTTAAGTTACACGAGGCTCACTGTCTTCATCTATGGAAGCACAGCGTGGTTGTGAGGGTCCAATGAGATTATTTGTCCATTAAAAAGTTCTTAATGGGCCAGCCAGATAGCTCAGAGGATTAAAGCACCTGTTTAGGCAGATACAGGAGCTTGGAGTTCAATCCCTGCATGCCATAGTCACCCACTGAGATGGTGACTGAGACAGGGCATGGTGGTGCACGCCTGTAATCCCAGCACTTGGGAGGCTGAAAACAGGAAAATCACTATGAGTCCGATCTATGTAGTGAGACCCTGTAGATCCTATAGGTCCCATACTTTTACATTTTTAAAATGTTCTTAACATGGCACCTGCATACATTAACAGCAGCTTTCTGAGATGTGATAAAAATAGGAATGTATAAACCATTTTTAGATGTATTATAAGAGACATTGCCATTAATCCCCTTGAAAATAGTCCCCCTCCCTTCAAATATTTATCCTATTTTTTGTGCTACTTTGTTCGCTTTATTTTGTCGGGGTTCTTTTGTTTTTTTTCTTTCAGGACGGGGGTTTGAACTCATGACCTTGCACTTACCAGGCAGGCACTCATGCCACAGAGCTATCTCCCCAGCCTCTGTTAGCCTTATTTTGTATCAGGGATTGAATTTGGGATGTTGCACTTGCCAGGCAGGTGCTTAAGCCACTATCTCGCCAACCCTCACACTCCTTTCTGAGGAAGTTCTTGAAAGTCTTTCTTCATATATTGAGTTGATCTGTCATGCCTGCTTTGATGTCTTGTATTGATTCAAAGCACTTACTTTTCATGGTCATTTTGACTTTGGGAAGAGCCAGAAGCCCCACAGTGCCAGATCCAGTGAACAAGGTGATGAGGATGCGCTGCCACATCGTTAAGGTCTCCCATTCCATCGCGTGGCACTCAGCAGCAGATTCACCAAATTTTTTATTACACTTTGTAAAGACATGAAAGAAGACTTTAAAAACTGCTTCAGAAAATAGCAAGAATGATGGCACAAGTGTGTTCAAAGCAGGAGTGGGCTGTATTTTGGTGATATATCTTTTATTATAACAAAATGTTTAAATGTTAAACATTTAGCACACACTTCGATTATTCCTAATTATGGCTCCTCAGGAGTGAGATCAATTTCTCATATTCATTTATTCTTTTATACATCTTTTGAGTATCTGTCACAGACATGATTGTGACAGATGAAATCACCTTCCCTCTGTTTAGCAGACCAAGATAAAACCTTAAAGAAATGAACAAGTTTCTGAAGAAAGTCTCAGATGAAGCCATGCAGATAAGAAAAAGAAAGAGCCAGGGAAGGAGAACAGCCCTTGCAAAGGCCTGGGGATTGATGGCACCTGGCATGTTCCCAGCACAGTATGAGGCAGAGGGGGACAGTGTGATCACAGAAATCAGTGGATGGGCATGAGAGGACACAAGGCCAGTCCCTTGCCTCAGATACAAAATTAAGATGTAAGACAAAGCTCAGTAATCAAGAACAGTAACACTTACTACAAGGTTAAAACCACAATGCAAAAAATCAAGATGAGCAAAATCTGAATAGTTTAGGTAAACGCAGTGAGTGCTAGGGGCCCCTTTTTCCTTCGGACTCTACTATGATGCATGGCACATTCTTCATCAAGATCACGGAGTTTTTGGGGGCCTACTGTGCTCACTGAGTCTCCTGAGGGAAAGGACAAAGCGGTGCAGAGCCCTTTTGGTGAGTGTGAGGTAGGATCTCATGCACCTCTAGCCACTTCTGGCCTCTGCTGTGCCCTGTGCTTGCCCATCTTCCTGGAAGAACACACTGTACAATGATCCCCCTCCTGGAAGCCCCAGGACAGATCCGGAAGTAGCTTCACTTTCACCAGGCAACAGAATTTATCAGGAAAGTGGACTCTATGCACTGTGCAGATGTGTGCAAGGTGCTTAGACCCCCAATGCATCCAGTCACAGGGTTACCTAGCAACTTGCTATGCCCATCTCCAGGATGGACTAGAAAACACAACCTAGAAGTGGTCACACTATCGAAAAGAAGCCAGAGGACAAGTCTTCTTCAGCTGTTGGTGGTAGGTGGCAGCTGCAGGGTCTCAGAGGCAGAGTGGTTGATGGCATGTTGCTCTTTGGCCCAGGCAAATGTGAGCAGGAACCCAGCTGGATTAGCCAGAAGCCACGGGGTCTCATACAGTCTGTGTAATCATTTCAATCTTTGGTGTTCTCATCTGCAAAGTGGAAATCACACCTAGAGAGCTGCTGTGAAGTGCTCAACATGCACGATGGGTAAGGGACATCTCTGCTGAGATTACTAAGATGTCCCTGAAGAGCTGCTTGTTTCTATCCTGGCTGTCACCAAGCATCAAGAGGAGCTGCTGAAGGAGCGGCAGGCTTCTCCTTATGCACAGCGCTACCTGAAGGTACCCGCAGCTGCTGTGAGAAAAGAAGCAAGTGGCTGTTAGCAGCACTTACAAGGCTTGTGAGTAAGCTATCTCATCTCAACCCTCCCAGCTCACAGCCTTGACAGACAGGTTCGCGGGCGTGCAACACCCCCTCCCAAGGATAGCACTTTCCTCAGTAGAGAAGCCTCCACCCACCTGAAGAACAGGTCCAAGTGCGGAGACTCCAGCAGCACCAGGTCTCCTTGGCAAGGAGGAGGGCACGCACATCTGGAACTGCTGCCTGGTTGTGCACCGCACCCCACGGTGGGCAGCAAGACACCTCTCCTTGCCCCGAGTGTCCTAAGTGTCTTTCTGTGGGGTCATGGCTAGCAAAGCTCAGCTCCGTGCGTGGAGCCCAAGGCAGCTGCCGGCTCTACTCGCTTCAGGCTTCTCTGGCTCCACACTGGAGCTCAAGACCAGAGGAACAAGTGCAGGGCCTCGCAGTGTGGCATCTCAGGGAGGCCAGACACAGCTGTGGAGCAGGCCAGAGCTTAGGGCTGGGAGGAAGGGCCCTCGCAGCAGACTGGTCCTAGCATATTCAAATGTCCAGAGCAGAGAAGGCCTCCTTTAGCTCTAACATGACCATCCGTAAAATTCAACAGGTATTTTTAAAGCAAAAAGAAGCTCTGTTCTTTTTACTAAAAATTGGGGAAAATAAATCATTCTGTGGAGTGGGCCCCGTCTCTATCAGTGCTTTCCTACCCTAATGATTGAAACTGAAAGCTGCCATATTACTTGTCAGTGGCCTCTGTGGGTGCCAGGGCCATGGAAACCTCATCTCTTCAAGTAGGATTGCAAGAAGAAGATGGTTATTGAGGCTGGCACAATGTCCCTGAATATGGTCTTCACAGAGCATCTTTTGAAGACCACAGTGGGATTGTCTAGCCATCACTGAGGCAGCCACATCCTCTCAGCACTGCCAGGAGCCAGAAACTTAGCCTCTTTGGGACTCAATTTGCTCTTCTGCAAAATGGGTATAATAACCTTTACCTAGGCTAGTGAGCTTCTGTAACACTGCGGAGAGGATGCTTTGTAAATGTTCTGGCCCTTGCTGACATTGTGATGTCTTGTTCACTGTACTACTCCCAGCATGTATAAAGACACCATCACCCCAGGTTTTTGAAAAAGATTCCATGGAAACCAAATCACAAAAGCAAAAAGCTCAGTCTTAAAGCTGCCACTGAAATCTGCTTCTATTCACACTCACAAAGCACATTGCCACAAAGAAAGTATTTACACACCCCTCCCACCAAGACACCTACTTTGGTTTTTGTTAGTTATCAAGACCCTTGACCATTGGCCTTGGCCTCCTCAACCGGCTCAACCAGCACATCCCTGAGGCCCACGACTCAGAGAAAACTGCTTCACAGACCTCAAGTGCTTTTTCTGTGACTCATTTTAAGTGTCCATAGCTTGAGATATCTCAGGAAAAATGGTTACAGTCAGACACCTCATCCAGTATCACACCAACCCGGTCCTGGTGGCACACAATGCTCCTTATTAGCAGCTTAAGAAAACACTGAGGTTTTCTTTAAAAAGAGGAATCAAGATTACACTGCATCACTAAGGCCTTTTTCCCTCTAAATTACTGGGAAGCCACAAATTAGTCTTGAAGCCACAAAGCAGAAGGACATGCAGGTATGTTTTTCAGGATGAAAAGAACAAGAGAAATGCACTGTGCCAGCCCCAAAACCAGGCATGGTGGTGCATGCCCGTAACCCTCGCACTGAGGAGGTTGAGACAGGAGGATCACTATGGGTCTGAGCTACATAGCAAGTCCCTTTATCAAATAAACAATTTTTTTTTAAAGAGCAAGAGAATACATTTCAATCTCACTGCCAACTAAAGCCAAACATTTTTCTGAGATCTAGGTTTTATACAGTAGAGTGTATTTATTTCTCTTTTCCTCTCTTTTCCCATGTATAAATTCAAGATGAACACACATTATCCTGAAAGGACTACCTCCTGTTCTCAAGGAAGCCCCCAGAGCCAAGAATAGCTGCTTTTACAAGGCTCCAGATTCACCACGCAGAATAAAATATCACAGTGTCCCCCATACCCGCACCACCCAGCTGCTCTCTTGGCATTCATTCCTTCTCATTTTGGCAAAAGAGAAAACACAGAGAACGGTATCACTGGCTTCTCAAAATATCCTAGGGATTCCACATGGGTAACTCTAATATAAATAAGATATGCATATTCCATTTCTCTACGAATTTACCTGGGCTTAAGAGAAATGGGAAAGGTGCCTGGTTTGAAACCTTGCACTCTCTCCACTTAAGAATTACATGAATCAACAAGGCAGATCCACAACTCTAAGCCAGGATCAGAACCAAATGAAAACAAAAGAATAGCAAAACAGCAAAAGAAACCCTGAGTAAGACTCAGCTTCACTCACAAAGTAAAATCTGGGATTCAACAGCAGGGCTTCTGGGCACCCTGTGCAGGTCGGTTTTGGCTCATGGCAGTAGAAGGCTGGCCACTCACGCTGACCTGAGGCGGCCACACTTTGGCTGCAACTGTCACTGTTGATGGATCCCAGCTCATTGCCAGTGGAAAATGAACTAGATGCCCAGGAGCAAAATCCTGGTAATGGCAGCAGAAGAAAGGAAATCTATGAACAGCCTCTGCCTCTCTATTACTTTGCTAACTGTAAGTCTTTTAGAACCAAATGCTTACACTAAAAAAAAAAAAAAGCAGCTCGATAGTTAACTAATGAGTTACTGATTCCTTAGAGTGAAGGTACTATGAGAGCAGAAAGGAAACAGTTGATCCCCCAAATCTAAGATGACAGATACAAAGCTCCCTAGAGAACGAAGGCCTGTTAAGTAAGCAGTTAGAAAACATTGCAGAGCAGGTCTTCCCAAGGTGACTGCGGACTCGTACATACAGGTCATCCTCCTTCAAACAGAGAATCTTGGTTGTGATCAGCAGCAGGCATACCTGTTACTTATGAGACTCCCAAGTTGTTCAGAGCAGCTTTGCACCTTGCTTCCAGGGGCATACAGGACACATCAGTACCTCTGGCCTCAGATTTGGCTCTTGTCTAATGAGGTGAATGTCCATGGTTAGTTTTTGCACATGCCACAAAAAAATCAAAAAAATAGCATATGGAACAAACTAAACTCATAAATGTTAGCTATTATAAATATTAGTTATAGTTACTGTTAGAGATTTGAAAATACACCACATGAAAGCATGTGATATGTTCACCTTAAATAATTCCACTCTCAGCTCTTCATAATTTGCAGCTATGATCAATAGTTTGGGGATTTAGTTGGAATAAATTAATCTCCCTGCTTCTGCTTCTTATGCAGATAGGTCCCTGTTCCATTTTCTGCATCTCAACCAGCCTGGCCACTACATGGACACAACATGCCTGGCCTGAAACTCTGGTGTGAAGTGGCCTCGGTCACACAAGCACTGCCTCCACCAAGAGGGCTCCATGTCTGAGAGAAACACTTTGGATAGACACGTTGTACTATCCACAAAGGCAGGCATGAAACAAGATACCTGTCCCCCTTCCCTGCACCTATCTCTTAGGGACGAGATCTACCAGCTCCACAAGATTGCTGTGGGCCTACTACATTATGAAGCTCTTCGATTTATTTTTATTTGTGATATTCAATTGATAGTGTTATCCTCCCTCTTGAAATAAGAAAATGCAAAATTTCCACTGACAGCCCAAATTTATAGGCTGAACACACAGCAGCTCCATCAGATATTAGATCAGTGGTCTAAGCACAAGAGTAGTTGAAAAGGCAGCAACTCGATAGTTAACTAATATGAGTTACTGATTCCTTAGAGTGAAGGTACCATGAGAACAGAAAGGAAACTGTTGATCCCCCAAATCTAAGATGACAGACACAAGACTCTCTGGAGAATGAGAGCCACAGCTGGGTGGCTGGGTGGGACAGGAGTCCTACACTGACAGAAAGCCTGCAGTCTCTACTTATCTCTTTTCCCAGAGTGACCCTGGGAAGATCAGTCTCATATCTACATGAAATAGAAGAAAGAGGAAAGCCAGCCCAGAGCAATATCCACCAGAACTGAAAAGAAACATTGGGAAAGTCCAAGGCAGAGAAAAGAGGGCTCTCTGAGGAGGAAGATAATCTGGTTTGAGGTGGGGTACAAGTAGAGAAAGGTCCTTGATATATTTCCAAAGGAATATGATTTAGGGGGAAATTCTGACAGCTTAGATCAGAACAAAGCTCCTTGATCAATCTGTACCAGGGGGAAAAGTTTCCATGAACACAGAAGGAATCAAAAAGAGAAGCAGCACAGCACATGTCTGCAAAGAGGCAATGAAGCGGTTGTAATTATGAAGAAAACAACAGTCATGGGCTATTTTGATGAAGATACAGAGTTTATGCCTGTGTCCACAGAACTCTCTGGAGGAACAGAATCAAGAGGAGATGGACTGGTTGAAACGCAGGAGCCACATCCTGTGAGGCTCCTTACTACATTACTGCATAGCGAAAGTGCAGCAAGAGAGAGAAGGGGAAAGAGAGAAGAGGGCACCCTCAAGTACCTTAAAGGAATCTGCTCCTGTGATCACCCAGTAAGAAGCCCACTCACACAGTGACCCTATTGCACCATTCATGAAGGCAACATGCTTTAGACTCAAGCACTTCCCATGAGGCCCCAGCTCCCAACACTGTCACTGTGGGACTAGGTTTCCAGCACTAGCTTCAGGGGGACACGCTCAGGCTGGAGCATTCTCTGCAGCTCTGTGGTTATGCAGAAGTTCTTATAATGGTTGTTCAGTTGTCCTTGTTACTCATGGAAGCTTGGTTCTGGGACCCCTGAGGATAACAAAATTTGCATATTTTAAGGTTTCTTCTATAGAGCCGGGAAAATGGGTCAGTAGAATAAGCACTTGTCTGAAAGTACAGGGCCCTGAGTTCAATCCCCAGTAACACAAAAAAATAAATACATAAAAAGATTTTGGGGGCTGGGGAGATAGCTCCATGGCACAAGAGTCTGCCTGGAAAGTGCAAGGTCATGAGTTCAAACCTTGGTCCCACAAAAAAGAAAGAAAGAAGGAAAGAAAGAAAGAAAGAAAGAAAGAAAGAAAGAAAGAAAGAAAGAAAGTTTCTTCTATAAAATAGCATAGTCTTTTTATAGAACCTACACACATCTCCCCAAATACTCACAAATCTTTTCTAGATTACTTGTAATATCTAGTACAGTGATAATACTATGCAAATAGTTCTTATATTGTATTATTTAGGCAATAATGACAAATGAAAAATCTGTACATATTCAGCAATAATACAATTTTTTTTCTCCCAGTGTGTTTGTATTATTGGTTCAGTCTGCAAATGTGAAATCCAAATAAATGGAGAGACGTGTGTGTGTGTGTGTGTGTGTGTGTGTGTGTGTGTGTGTGTGGAGAGAGAGAGAGAGAGAGAGAGAGAGAGAGAAAGATTTTAAGAAATTGGTTCATTTAATCATGCGTGCCAACAAGTCTAAAATCTGAAGGATAGGTGAATAGGCTTAAACTTTAGGAGCAAAAACCATGGTCTTGAGTTTAAAATCTATAGGACAGGCTGGAAACTCGGGGAAATTTTCTATTTATTTTCTTGACGATTATTTTAAAAAAACTTCAGGGTTTGCTAAGGCTTTCACCTGATTAAAGACCCACATCTTTATAATAATTTTCTTTACTGAAAGTCAAATGAGGTAAATGTTAAGCACCTCTACAAAACACTTTCATAGCATCCTTTACTAGTGCTTCACCAAACAACTGGGCACTAGAGCCTGGCCAAGTTGACACATAATTAACCATCACATTGGGGATGAAGGTATTTTATTAAAGCAAAGAGCTCAATAAATGGATTGAATAGCAACCACAGAACAAATTACTGCACCAGAATATTAAGTCCAGAGGCATTCACTGCAAGTAAAACTCAGAAGGGAGAAAGGCTTGGAAATTGTGAAAGAAAAATTAAGTAGAAATAGAACAGCTAATACTCAGAGAACAGAAGTTCCTAAAAGGAGACAAAATGGAGAAGGGGAGATTGGAAGAATTACTACTAAAATTTTCCAAACTGGAAAACATCTTACACAGTGCTCTTATTCATGTTAATACCCAATTAAAAAGAAAA
>PVKN010042667.1:0-10363 GCA_004027915.1 Capromys pilorides | reverse complement strand
CCTGTCCTCTTCATTTTTAATTGAATAAAAAATACAGAACAAGATTCAGTCACAAAAGGGCCTGGCAAGATAGCTCAGTGGTCTAAAGCACCTACTTAGGCAAGCTTAGGCAGCCACAGGAACCGAGGTTTGATCCCCAGCACCACATGCTGCACCAGCCCCACCCCAGGGCAGGCTGAGCCGGCTATAACATAATAAAGTTAAAAAAAAAAATAAAGATTCTGGGGCCAGGGAGATAGCTCCATGGCACAAGTGCCTGCCTGGCAAGCGCAAAGTCGTGAGTTTGAACCCCAGTCCCGGGGCGGGGGGGGGGGGGGGGGGGGTGGTGGGGTGATTCTGTCACAAAAACCAACGGTTGGCAGTAAGACAGGGTTTCACTAAGTTGCCCAGGCTGGGCTCAAATTTGCAATTCTCCTGTCACAGCCTCCCAGTCTGCTAAAATTACAGCTGTGTACCACCATGCCTGGTTAAGATTATGGATTTCAGGATGAAGGTAATGTAGAGTGTCAAACACTGATCAGTAAAATGATTCATGATTAGACAGGCACTCCAGAAAGATCACGGTAGCCTCAGTGTAACCATGAAGTTGGAAGGAGGTGGGCGGCAGCAGGTCCGCAGGCAACTGTGGAATCCTAGTGGTGAGAGCACAGGCACGGGCCAGGGAAGACAGCGAGTTCCGACAACGAGCAGAGCACTTCGCTGGAAGGCAGAAGACCGGGAGCACGCCTCCCATGGGCTGCACACACACACACCACCCACCTTTCACAGGTAACAGGAAGAAACCAAAGCGCAGAGCGGCAGGCTCTGCTACTTCAAATGTGGCCCACAACCTAGAAGGACCCCGCTGACACCACGCTCCAGCTCCACCGCCAAGCCTTAGAGATTACCTGTGGCAGCATTCTTCTGCTGGAACTTGGTTAGATACATATTCATTCCTTTCTTAAAGTCCTGAGAAAACACAATTGTTAAATTTAGAGGCAAAAATACAGTATGCCTATTAGCAGTCAAGAGCAAATACACTCAAACAGTCAACACTCAAATCAGACACACCGAAAAAGACGCTGCTCTATGCTCACTGCCTTTTGCTTAAGAAGGGACGCTCTGGGTTCTACTCTTGCTTTAAGCACCCCTCACCTTGCGGTGAGGACGGAACCCCCAGCCTTCACACTGAGCTATCACCTCATCTCCACCCATCCAATTACCTATTTCTTGGTATTTTTGGGATAGGGTCTTGCAATGTATTCCAGCGTGATCTTATTTGAGATCTCTCTCTCTCTCTCTCTCTCTCTCTCTCTCTCTCTCTCTCCTTTTTTCCTTCCTTCCTTTTTTTGGTACTAAAAATGAAACTCAGGACCTCACACTTACCAAGTGGGCGCTCATACGACGGAGCTATATCCCCAGCCTCCTACAGGCTGATCTTGAACTCACTATGGTATTAGTTCAGACGCCCTGAACTTAAAGCAATCCTCTTGCCTCAGCTTCCCAAGTGTGGGGATTAGAAGTGTGGGTCACCACAACCCATTTTGTTCTCTATTTTGAGACAGGATCTCATTATAGTAAATTGCTATGCTTGCTTGGGCTGGGCTGAAATGTGTTATTCTGTTTCAGTCTCCCAGAGAGGTGCGATTACAGTCATGTGCCACATCCTGACTGTTTCATTTTTAAATTTTTGTTGGTTTTTTGACATAGGATCTCACTACATAGGTCAGGCTGGTCTTAAATTCCCTACGTAGTCCAGGCTGGCATTCGAATGTGCAGCAATCTTCTTGCCTCAGTCTTCTGAGTGTGCCACCATACTCAGCTTTGTTCCTGTTAAATTTTATTACAGCTTCCCAGTCTTACTTCAAACATACCTGTACAGCATTACCCTTTTGTTTTTTCTTTTAAATAAAGTTTTTTGAGTCTTGCCACATAGCTCAGGCAAGGCCTTAAATTCACTATGTAGCCCAGGCTAGCTTTGGTATTACTGATAAGCTTCCTGCCTCGGCCTCCCAAGTGCTGGGATTATGGGCATCCACCGAAACACCTGGCCTGTATATCATTATTCTAAGAGATCAAAATAATCAGTGTTAAAAAATGGAAAAGCAAGTTACATAGGAATTCTTAGAATATTTTATTCATGGGCTGGGGATATAGCTCAGCAGCTTAAGTGCATGCTTGGCAAGCGCAAGGTCTGAAGTTCAATCCCCAGTATCACAAAAGAAAAAAAAGAATATTTGATTCATCGAAAACTATGACTTCACTATAAAAGAACAAAAGATTCTTTTTTTTTTAAAGTAATTTATTTTATTTTATTTTTTTAAAACCTTATTTATTTGTGTTACGGCCAGCTCAGCCTACCCTGAGGGTGGGGTTGGCACAGCATGTGGTGCTGGGGATCAAACTGTGGTCCCTGTGGTTGGCTAAGTTTTCCTAAGCAGGCGCTTTAGACCGCTGAGCCCTCTCATTGGCCCCAAGAATGAAAGATTCTTAAAATTGTTCTTTTACCTTATCCCCGATGTAGTCGTGCAGCATTCGGATGACAGAGGCACCTTTGCTATATGATATAGCATCAAATATCTCATCAACCTCAGAGGGATGGCCCACACTGACCTGGTGGACAGCGTGACTCAGGGTTAGGACAGGAAGCAGACACTTGCGATACTGAACTGCATGAGATGCTTTCGAGGAAAACCCTCCTTACTCAAGAGATGCCTTTCCGCCTTTAACCCAATGGGTAGGATCCCCCAAAGGGTGCAGTAACAAATCTTAACTACGTGGACACAGAGCGTGACCTCGGCCACCTCAGAGCCTTGGTTCTCATTCCTGACAGCTCTGCCCGCTGGGACAGTCACTATGAAGCACAAGTGCAAAGAAAAATACTGATTTACAGCAATAATCAAACTGGCTTATAATTAATTATATAAGCCCTCGTTAATATGTCAAAGTAGTGTTCTAATGCTAGTTTTCTCAATGTTCACATTTATATATAAAGTAACTGAAGTAAAGACAAGGTAAGTCAACAGTTAAAATGTATACAGAAGCAGGCAATGATAATAAACCATCTAAAACTTTCCTTCAAACAATGGAATCAATGATATTCAACATATGGTTTCTCCTTTACTCGTCAATGAAAATGTATCTCTATATATGGGCTAAATTTCTATACTGCCTACACCCAAAAAACAAAACAAAAAATAACTGGAACTTAATCTGGTTAGATCTTTAGGACTAAGACAGTGAACTGTAACAACCACTGATGTCACTCGTGCACTTTTGAGCAGGCAGAGCAGGGAAAAGTATACTCACTTCAATAGGATGGCTGTTATCCAGGGCGTCCAGCTCCTGGGCCCGGGTGTAATCGGCAGAAACAAACTGGGTCCAGATGTCGTACTCTGGGAAACAGTGGTCTACACACAGATACTCGATCCAGGAGGCAAAGCCTTCGTTCAGCCAAAGATGAGTCCACCATTCCTAAAAGCAAAAGCACAAACAGGTGAAAAACCACAATCACAGTTATCCCGCTAATTTAAAAACATGTCCCCTATACCCCAAGACTGACAATTTAATTAAGATTTTCTTTAAAATTTTATTTATTTATTTATGTTATGGCCGGCTCAGCCTGCCCTGGGGGTGGGGCTGGCACAGCATGTGGTGCTGGGGATCGAACCGTGGTCCCTACGGTTGCCTAAGCAGGTGCTTTAGACGGCTAAGTTATCTCGCAGGCCCCCATAAATAACTAAAATTCAGTTGAAGACATTTAGTGCAGAACTTGTATCTGTGGGAATGGAGAATGGGGAGAAAAACATAGAAGAAATATTAACAAAGGTCAGTTGGTTTTATCAAAATAATGCCTAAGGGACATTTAGAAAACCTTACTAAGCACTTACTACCAAAGGTAGGATAAAGGGGCATATGTAGAAAAGGAAAATGAACAAAGAAGAAAATATCATTACAAAAAATGATGCTAGTTTCCTTCTGAGTGTAGCAGCACATGCCTATAATCCCAGCACTCAGGAGGCTGAGATAGGAGGATCACCACAACTTCAAGGACAGCCTGAGCTCCACAGTAAATTCAATTGAACTATAAACCAAGACCTTGTCTCAAAAAACACAAAAAATAAAAATATATAAAATTTATTTTATTTATTATTATTTTATTTATTTATTTATTTTTAGCAGGACTGGCATTCAAACTCACGATGACCTGGCACTTGTCAGGCAGGCACTTGTGCCACAGAGCTATCTCCCTGGCCCCTTAAAATTTGGTTTAATATGGAATTTATCTTAAACAAATAAAAAAGACCAGAAAGCTATCCAGCCCAAAGGAGGAAAACTAGAAACTATCTCCACAATGACAAGAAAAAAACCCCACTGATTTATGAGTTAAAGTTCCTAGAGAAGCTGGGTGTGGTGGCACAAAACTATAATCCCAGCACTCAGGAGGCTGAAGGAGGAGGATTATTGTGAGTTCGAGACCAGCCTAGGCTACAAAATGAGATCAAGGCCACATAGGGAGACTCTGTCTTTAAAAAAAAAAAAAGAAAAGAAAATACTTCCTGGAAAAATAGAAAAATAGTGTATACTTTATTAGGATTATATGGAATTAACAGAGATGTTCTGGGAAGAAGTAGTTTAATAATGAATACTGTTTCAGCAATATAAAAAACTAAATGGGCAACATAAAAAATGTTTAAATGCTTGACCTTTTTGAAAGATATCTTAATCTAATTGTATTAAAGTTCATTAAATCTCCGAGACACAGGCCAAAAGACTAATGCAAACAGTGCAAAGCAGAAAAAAAAAAAGAGCCAGGCAGTAAGTGCTAAGCGGCTGCTGGCTGCGGCCTCCAGCTAGTCAACTGCCAATGCGCAGACAAGCTGGTCCACAGCTCTCTCCAATCAGCCCCAGAGCCCTCGGAATGTCAACTTACGAAACAACTAGATAATAACAACTCTACGTACTCCAGTAAAATTTGTTTTAGTTTCAAAATAAAATTATAAGGTCTTCTCAAAGTTGAGTGAAAAAAAATTTGTAGGAAGCAACAAACTGGCTGTACATATTAGCAGCAAAGACCATTTTCCCACATATTAGAATATAGGTACTAAACACATGTAACTCTATGTGAAATTATACCAAAACAATTTTTTAACCTGTAAGTAAAGTTGTAAACATCAAAGACAAAAAGAAAGGATTTTCAAGGACTAACTTTCTTTAGAAACTCTCCAAGACAAGACATCTTGCTAAATGTCTTACTTTTTTGCTTGTTCCCAAGACCGTATGTATGGATTTAACCAATATCCAGGCCAGGTTGAGCACTCTGGCAGCTCAGAATGTGGCTGGGGGATCTGACTGGCCCCCGCCTCCACCTTTGCATAGCAGAGTAAGTCCTGCACGCCTGGGCAGGGATACTGGCTTCCACAGAGAGTATGTATATTGACTAAGAGTGAAAGATCAGGATGAGCAGACAGATCATTCCCTACAAACATTATAATATGTAAACGAGGACTTTAACCAAACAGAATTTGGGATTTTTTTTTTTTCTTTTGTTTTGAGACCAGGTCTTACTATATAGTTCAGGCTGGCCTTGAACTCACTGTGTAGCCCAGGCTGGCTTCAAATTTGCAGCAGGCTTTCCCACTGAACTATATTCCCAGTTTATTTATTTATTTATTAGAGGGTCTTACTATGTAGTTCAGACTCGTAGTGATTCTCGTGTCTCAGCCTCCCCGGGGTTGGGAATACAGGCGTGCACCACCATGCCTAGTTTCAGGCTTACACGGAGACTGAACTCAGGCTTGCTACATGAGTGTTTATGCCACAAAGCTATCTCCCCAGCCCCCAAAACTTTTTTTTGAGACAAGTCTCTGTAAATTGGCCAGCCCCTCATGCAGCTCAGATTACAGTGTGTGCCCTGCAGCCTGCTGATTCATCCTTTACCTGAGAGGTAACTCTCTCACCCATTATTAACTTCTACCCACTTGCAGACATATTCTAGAATAGCGTTAAGCAGTGTTCTCTGTCGAATAAAGATTGTTCATAAGTTCTCAATCAACACAGATATTCTAGGACATGCTTTTCAAAAGACAGACCTTTTCAAATAAAATTTTGTATAAGCCAATTATTTTTTGGCACAATGTTATATAGCCTAACATTATAAGGTTGAGATGTGTACTGGAATAAAGTTACATATATTTGAGCACTAAAAAATATTAAATACCATAGTAACAAGATTTCCAAACCATTGATGGGCGAGTTCATGTCCCACAACCAGAGCAACCCACTGGCGTGATGAAGAACAGGAATTTTTTGGATCAATAAGCAATGCGGTCTCCCTGTGTTAAAAAATAAGACAAAAGTATTGCAAAACAGTGGATGCTTAAATCAAGCACATCTGAAGAGATTCAGACAATAGCAAGATCACTAGGTTAGGCTTTAGGGTTACCAAGAAATATTATGGTAGCATATACAGGATAAAAAAAGTTCTAGGCACACCCCGCAGACAGAATGCATATGACAGGTAAGCTATGTGACATGCCCTGAGTTTACCTATGAGTTGGTTATTTAAAATGTTGGGAAGCCTGTGTCTAAGCGGTTAGGGATGACTGTGCTACAGAAGATACCCCTTCTACTAAAGGAGAGGAGCAGCAGGGAAGACGCAGGCCACAGCCCCAAAGAACACTGAGCAGGCTGTCCAGACTCAACTCATCAAAAAGGCAACTGAAAGTAGAAGGAAAAAACTGTTTACAGAGTCTGCTTTAAAAACTACACAACCCACATGTTTGCCTTGCGGTGGCAGACATAAAAACTTGGCCAGAAGATACAAAATCAGGGTGGTTCTTCAAGCTGGATAAATAACTATGAAACTACTGGGAGGAAGGGAAGACACAGAAATGAGAAACTCAGCCAAGAACGTATCTAAAAATGCTACTAATGCCAGATGCTTGCTTTTAAAATCTCACACCCTCAGATAGTAGCACCCCAGGGGAAGTCCATCTGCATTCTTGAAATGTTCACCAAATTGGGAGGAGGTAGAAAAACATGCACCAAAGCATAAAGCTATTCAATTGTTATTAGCATGAAGTTCAAGGCAGGAAGGCGTGCTGCCAACATACCTGTACGTCACAAGGCCCCAGTTCTCCATGGCACCTTCACAAAATAAATATAGACATTTACTGATCTACACATCCACACTCCTTCCTCAAAAATCACAAAATTAAATCAACATTACAATTCAGCAACAAAATGAAATTTACTTTACCAGCTGCAAAGTCTGCAATAGCAATGAGATCAATTTTAGGTAGAGGATAAGGAACATTGAAGTAGTCCTTATAAAAAGGCAAGGTTTTAGCAGCAACCTATAAGAGTATAAACAAAAGAACCATCTGATAAATATTTTATTAGAACTCATAGAGAAATACACAAAGGAAACCTGTTGTAAACCAAAGTATCTTAAATTTCTATACACCAATCCCCAGGAGCCCTACCTCCAAAGATGGCCTTAGCCCAGCTTCATATAACTGGTAAACTCTCATCAATTTTTAACTTAAAACAGATGCACAGTTTCCACCCATTCCATAAATAAATAAATAAATAAATAAATAAATAAATAAATAAATAAATAAATTCCACTTCCATATCCTCTTTTTTCCAGGGCTGGGGTCTGAACCTACAGCCTTGTACATGCCAAGCATGCACGCTACCACTGAGCTACACCCCTCCAGTCCTGACTTTTATATCGTATGAATTACTATCTGGTAGTGTTGTTTTTTTAAAAAAATTAATTAATTAATTTATTTGGTACAGGGTCTCACTATGTAGCTCAGCATGGCAAGTGGTACTGGGAATCGAACTTAGGTCCTTGGGCAGGCACTTAGACTGCTGAGCTATTTCTCCAGCCCAAAGTTGGTATTTCTTTTTTTTAAATTTTTATTTATTTATTTATTTGTTTGTTTGTTTGCTTGTTGTGTTTGTTTGTTTCTTTATTTATTCATTTTGTGGCTGGCTCAGCCTGCCCTGGTGGTGGTGCTGGCGCAGCATGTGGTGCGGGGATCGAACTGCAGTCCCCGCAGTCGCCTGAGCCCTCCCAAGCAGGCGCTTTAGACCACTGAACCATCTCGCCGGCCCCCAAACTTGGCATTTCTATAACACTATTAAAAGTAAAACCACACTAGCACAATAACTTTCAGATTAAATTATAAATAATACACTAATAATTGATCAGAAATGTAAATTCCCCAACCTGGAGTTATGGACTGTTGGAACAATCCTCTTCAAGTACATTTACCTCTAACGCAAATTTTCCTTGCTCTGCTTTGCCAACAGGAGTGTAAACACGGACACACACACCATCTTTTGACCTTGTTTCTACAAAGTCATATTCACCCACAACAAATGCCACCAAATATGTAGACATAACAGGTGTGCGGGCAAACTTCACTTCCACTAAGTTTTCATCATCTGGGTATGGTTTCCGGTCAATTACATTCTTAAAAAAAAAAAAGGAAAATTTAAACAGATTTATATTAATAACTCAGGCAAAGACTAGCTAAAAGCTATCAACTTGCACGCTTTTCCTTCCCCAGCTACAGTGCCTTCCTTCCCTGCCCCAGCTCATCCAGTGCTTTTATTCTGCCAAGATATTTCCTCCTGGGGGGCTTGCCAGGTAGCTCTGTCTCTGACCCTAACCGTGTTAGACTTTCAGAATCTAACAATTCCTGGACAAGAAGCAGAAGCAGAACCGCCCCATTCCTCAGTGGATTCATATGAAGACAGGTAATAAAATCAGGTCCAGCTCCAAGAGGAGACCCTGGCGGAGGGCCAAGCTGCAGCGCATTTACCCTCTGGGAGGCCACAAGATGATGTCCTTTTTAATCATGGTCAAGATAATACTGAATAACATTTTAAAAATAACTATTGCCTGGGCAGTGGAATATACTTAATCAGCAATATTTTTTTTTCTGTGATCAGTACTATTGAATCAATAAATTTTTGAAACCTTAAAACACACACACACACATACACATACACACTTTAGGGGCTGGGGAGATAGCTCAGTAGAATAAGCACTTGACTGGCAAGTGCGAGGTCCTGAGTTCAATCCCTAGTTCCGCAAAAAAACAAAACAAAACAAAACAAAAAAACCACTAACTATAAACATATACATACCATGTTCGATAAAGCTACTCTGTCTTTAGGAACAACCAATGAGATATCAAATGTTGCTTTGATGGCTGGCTCATCCCAACAAGGAAAAGCTCTCCGGGCATCAGTAGCCTTAAGAGAAGAATATGAAACATAAATAGAACTAAGTTAACCTAACAGGCTAGTTCATAAAGCAACTTGCATTTCCTGTCTATCATCCATCCATCCATCTACCCACCCACCTATCCACCCATCCACCCACCCATCCATCCATCCACCCACCCACCCACCCACCCACCCATCCATCCATCCATCCATCCATCCATCCATCCATCCATCCATCCATCCATCCATGTGCCTGTTCATCTGTTCAGTCAGGTATTTACTTTCTACTCAGTGCGAAGTAACAAGCTAGGTACTGACTAGAAAGAAAATACAATGCTTGCTACCATTTCCATATAAGTAATTATCTAGGAACTAGGGCTGCTACAAATCTTAACAATATATGAGAATCATTTGCAATTATATTTTTGTTTTTAATAAAATGTTTCAAGCTGGGTTCACACCTGTAATCCCAGCACTCAGGAGGCTGAGGCAGGAGGATCACTGCAAGTTCAAGACCAGCCTGGGCTGCAAAATGAGTTCAAGGCCAGCCTGAACTATACAGCGAGGCCCTGACTCAAAAAAAGAAAAAAGAAACCAAGGAAGATTTACCTGCGGAAAATGGAGAAACTAAAAATGAGGAGAGTGCAGCCTCTGATGAAGCAGAAGAGAAAGAAGCCACGTCGGATTCATCACACACCATGTCTTATCCGTGCTCCCTGTCTCCCTTCTTGGACAATCCAGAGGAATATTTTTATCGACTATTTTGTAAATGCAAGTTTTTTAGTAGCTCTAGAAACATTTTTAAAAAGGAAGGAATCCCACGTCTTCACATTTTTTAAGTGTAAATGACTTTTTTTAAGAAGTGAAATCATTCTCTGGTTGTTTATTTTTTGGTACAACCAGAAATAGTGGGATATTGAATTATGGCAGGCTTTGACTGTCTTAGGTATCAGCTTAACATTCCACAGGTGGGGGTTAGTTTTATATCTTGCAATACAAAGCATACTGAATGGCAATCTGGAATTGCAGTCATGCATTTAATATGTCTTAGATACTTTAAATGACTTCTATTCCCATGTTTTTAGTAGAATTGTTTCCTAAAGAAAACTACTTCCTAATTTTTGCCCTGCCAGAA
>PVKN010042666.1:0-10360 GCA_004027915.1 Capromys pilorides | reverse complement strand
AGAGGATGTGGGGAAAAAGGAACTCTTCTCCACTGCTGGTGGGAATGCAGATTGGTGCAACCACTATGGAAAGCAGTGTGGAGGCTCCTTAAAAAGCTAGAACTGGAAATCCCATTCAATCCAGCTATCCCCTTACTGGGAATTTTCCCAGAAGAACTGAAAACATCATACCATAGTGATATCTGTGCACCTATGTTTAAAATCTTATCTGATAAAAAATAGTAGGGAGAAAGGTTTAATTGGAGTTTTATCTTGAAACTCAAGTTGGAAATTATGAAAATGTGTTTATGTCTCATATTAAAACCAGCTCAAGTTATAATTAAGCTGCTATAATTCTATGCTCAGAGTCTTAAGCCCAAGAATGTATCACTGATTTATTTGGGACAGAGTATAATTCTTTAAATAGAATTATATCCCAACATATTGCAGAGATGCATCACCTCATATTTAACTTTTATGCAAGTTCATTAAAAGCTTCTTCGATTATCTCTTTTCACGCTGGGCTATTCTCACTGTGAGGTCAGCCTTGTGGACTTTTCTATTCTCGAATTGCCTACTCTGGCTGGGATGTTGAGTGGCCAGTGGCTCTGCGTGAGATACAAGGAATTCTCCAGCATCATTAGCATTGTCTTCATGAAACGGCGCCTGTCCTCCAAGATTTGCAACCATTTTGCATTTGCTACCTGTTATGATTTGTATCTAGTTGCCCCTCACCCCACCAAAGCCTCAAGTAAATCACGGGGCTATGAAGCGCACAGCTTGAGGGGCGGTGCCAAAGGACTAGGGCGGGGTTTGAGGGGATGTGGCCAAGAGAAGCATGAACCTTTAAACTAACAGCACAGGCTGTCAGAAGTTCCCCCCCAACCAGGCCGCGGTTTCTCGGAGGTGTGGAGCAAATCATCCTGGACACGGCGGTGTAGAGTCTCAAGGCCTTGCTATGTAATTTAGGCTGCTTTAAATTATGAAACCTCCAGTAACTGTGAGCCAAACAAACCTTTCCTCCCCTAAGCTTGTGTGCCGGGTATTTGTCCCAGCAACGAGTGAAAAGTAACTAAGACACTTCCCCTAGCACTATGGTATGCTGCCGCTGGCACAAAGCTGAGGGAGGGGTTGGTTTCATTGAAGCAGCAATGACTTGTGTTGACTGAAAAGACACAAGTGTGCGGGCATTAATTCTTTTAAGTGGAAAATTCACTGGTGAATGTTTTCATGCTTTGATGGCAGAGATCGACAACTGGCATTTTTTTTCTTATAGTACTGATTACTGAAGCCAATCTCTCACACGTGGTAGGCAAATGCTCTGCCACTGAGCTAAACCCGAGCTACATCCTATTTTTAAAATTTGTATTTTGAGACAAAGTCTTGCTAAGCTGTCCAAACTGGCTTCCAACTGGTGCTCCTCTTACTGCAGCCCCCTGGACTACAGCACAACTGGTGCTGTTCTCGATGGAACCATCAAGGGAACAGATGGGCAGTCAGAAGAGCAGTGTTTTGTTCCACTTATGTCCCTGACTTGCTGTGTAACACTAAGCAATCATTCCCTCACCCTGAGACTGTTTCTTCAACCATAAAATGAGAGTACTGTATACAATCTAAGATCTTTCAACTTCTACAAGGGCTATAACCCTTCCAATGATTGACAGTGGGGAGGAGGGTGAGACTAGAGTCCCAGTGCTAACAACCTCTGAAAAGTGTGGGGAGAAATCTCTGAATGAGATCCTTGGCTAACTCTGACTCAGGCTACATATTTTCATTTTGAAGATGTCCTCCTCCATCTCTTAGCAGCAGAGAAACTAATTAGATTTAATAAGAGACACGGCTGCTAAATGAAAGTACATGAGAAATATCACATTCCTGAAGATTAACACATGCTCTGGTCTGTCCTCAATAATAAAATCAAGATCCGCATTTATCGAGGGATGTGTGGCCTAGACAGAATGAGAGGGATGTGGAGCTCATTCATCTCGGGTGAGTGAAGCTTTTACCCCAAAGGAAAAGCAAGGAATATAAGGCCCATTTAGAACCAGACAACATAAAAGCAGTAAAGGGTCAGTCTGAGCCCCATCATCACTCTAACTCTTAATGTTCATTAAGCACCCAGTGTCCATATTTTTCAGTAGCTCCACTACATAGATGACATCCATCTAGCATGGTGTCGAAGCCCTTCATCATCAAGTGCCCTGACAGTATCTCTTCCTTTGCCACTCACTCTTTCCTGCCCCTCATTTCTTACTTGAGCCCCATGGCATTCTGGGACATCATAAAAGCAAACTCCTTAGGTCAATGGAGGGGAAGTCTTTGCTCCACGTAGCATGAAAGCCCTTCTCTAAATGAATGTCCTCTCTGCTGCATCACCTCAATCTTCCATTACTGTCTTTCCAATGTATGTCTTGGAATTTTCTTTCCTATGCTCCGTATCCCTGTGGCCCAACCATACACCATTACCTCTGCATGTTCCCTCCAGCCTTCTTATTCTGAAGATGCCGGCTCTTCCTCTAGGGGCACTTTGTGAGTTACAATGCATTGGACTGCAATTAGCAGAGTGCCTACTCTAAAATGGCTTACACAATAAGGAATTTTAATTTGCTCAGCAGCTCAACAATGTATGAGAGTTATTTGCACTTTTCCAATCCACCATCTTCCTCTGGGCCTTTATTTTTTAGGCTTTCTTGCCCTTAGGGTGGCAAAATAGCTACCATAGCTCCACAGATTGCAACTTGTATAACAGCACCAAAGGTCATTCAGGAGGACGTTACTTTCTCAACTCTCAGGTTCACAAAGGAGAGAAATCTTTGCCCCAGAAGCTCCTTTACCCAGAAAAATCTTCTCTCAAATTTCACAGAGCAAAAATACTTAAACTTGGGTCGGGGATCTAGCTCAGTGGTACGGTGCCTGCCTGGCAAGTGCAAGGTTGTGAGTTCAGTTCTTGTGGGGTTTTTTTTTCGTTTAATGAAAAAAAAAAAAAGATAAAATAGTAATGAAACAGGTTCAAAACAGCTCAGTAGGACAGTTACAATAATTAATATATTGCATATTGTTGTCTTCATAGTAGTTATTTAGAGGACAAGATGCAGACCTCAGTTCAATTCTGACACCAAAAAAAGTAGATAATAAAAACTACTTAAACTTCCCAAGAGCAAAAACTTGACAAGCACTGATTCTGCTCCATTTCTAAATGTCACCAAATCCTCCTCTAGCATCATTTTTTAAATTTTAGCAGCATTTGTTAATTATTACAAAGTACCAGGTAGATTCCTAATTACAATGATTTTCTTTTTTAGGATTTACAATAACCCTATGAGATAAGCATTGCTATCCCACTCTAGATTTGGGAAAACAAAGGTCCAGAAAGATTAAGCAACTAGCCCAGGGCACCCCGATAGAAAAAGGCCAGCCAGAATTCAGATCCAGATGTGTCCAACTGCAAAACTTGAACTCTTAAACCATCTTGGCCCTTCCCACTCATTGGTCCTTGACATCCTTGGTCCTTCAGTTACTTTTTCTCTTTTTCATGGTAAATTTCTCCTTGTGTAATGGATTTTGCCTCTGTTTAGGAACATTTTCAAATCTTCTCTATGATTAAAGAAAAACAAACACCATTTCCCTTAGAGGACTGGGGAGGAAACTCAGTAGAATAAACACTTGCCTAGCAAGCACAAGGTCCTGAGTTCAATCCCCAGTGTCACAAAAAATAATGATAATAATAAAAGCTGCTTCCCATAACCCTGCTCTCTCCTCAATCCATCAAACTTCTCAAAATTGCCATGCTCTCTTCACACTCTCTGATTCCAAAGCCTCAGCACACGGTCACTCGGCTTCACCTAGCATCCTCCCCCAACTCCCCACTGGAGCCATGCTGCCCAAGGTTATTGGCAACCTCACAAGAACCAACCCCAAGGCTTCTCCCCACACTCCCTACTAGACTTGATTAATTGGCAGGGCAGCCAGGCAACTGCCCTGGGCCCCAGTCCATATGGGACTCTAAAACATTGCTGGAAATGTAACTAGAGGAAGAAAATTGTGTTTACCAGAAGTCCTCCCAGGGATAGCACTCTGTGTGCAGCTAGAAAGCAAACTTTGATAAGTTGCCTGGAGAAGAGCTGTGAGCTCTCCCCAAGGAGCAGGCCTGAGTAACAACCAATGGTTTCCAGCTCTCTTCGTGGGAGGCTTGGTCTCTTGGGCTGCAGGGTTTTTGTTTTGCTCACTATGGAAACCAATTTTTGAATGAGGGCTGATTGTTGAGTCCATATAGGTATCCTGAATCCATACCATAACATGAAGAGGCCTCTAAAATACTCCCCAAATGCCAAAGAACACCAGTTTGAAGAGTACAAACTCATTAGCCGTCTCTCAGACCCATATTTTCCAGTCCAGATCCATCTATTGAATATAATATAGCTCACTTACTTCCTTCCCTTTTTGATGGTTTTGTCTCTCTTCTTTGGGGCTCCCTCATTTCACTGATTCTTCACTCTTGCTCTTCCCTCTTTTTCCCTTTCTCTCTTTACCTCTTCTGTGTCACTAGTTCATCTGCTTCTTTCCACATCTACTGTGAGGACATTCTCTCCCAACCTCTAACTTCAGACTCTTCTCTCTGTATCTTCTTTCCTAATCTCAGCCATTCATTCCTAAATTCTTTAGTTATCTACTGCTGTATAACAAAGCACCTGGAATACTGGAATACTGCTGTATTCCAAAACTTAATAATCAACACCGATAAGCCCTTGTTATATCACAGTTTCTATGGGTCAAAAATTCAGCAGTGGTATCATCAATAATGTGATTCTGGATCAAGGTCCCTCACGAGGTTACAACTGGGTATTGGCTAGGTCTACAGTCCCCTCAAGTTTTGACTGAAGAGGTCTCACTTTCAAGCTTACATTTTGACTATTGGCAGATTTCATGTTGTTGTCATGAATGTTTCTCCACAGACCATACCACAGCTGGCTTCAGTAAAGTGCCCAATGCAAGAAGAGTCTCCAGCATGGAAATCACAGTCTTTTTTATAACCTAATCTCATAAGTGATTGGCTATCACTAGGTGGTAAAAGAGTTAATAGGTCCAGCCCATGCATAGCCATGACTATAGAGATCACTGGGGCACCCTCAAGGGATGTATAGCACACCAGGATCTTCCATCAAGACCCTCTCATCTCTCCACTCCAAGCCACCTGCTAGGTCATCCTACAGGAACATGGTAGATTACTGCCATCTCATATTCTATTAACCTCTCACCTACTTTTCCATGTCCCCTAAAAACAGTCCGATTTGCCTTCCCTGTTCACTGAAAGTTGCTGCTCTTTTCCTGAAGTTTTGCTTCATCCTTGACACTAAGTCATCCTTGAGTCCCTAATTCAACAAAAATCTTCATTGTTATCAGTTGTCCAGCCCCTGATAACAGGTCAGGAACTTTCAGAGGCGTTATCCTATTTATTTTTTGCAGCACTATGAGGGGACCATTATCACCTCCAATTGGCAGGTGAATGAATCATTTCCTTTTGAAAGTAAAATCTGAGCCAAGTTATGTTCTGAACACTGAGAAATAATGAGGAACAAAACAGGCAGAGTCTCTCAGGAACTTTGTATCCTAGCAGAGGGATACGAGACTGCACAACTAGTCCATAATTGAGATTATATATGGTTCACAGCTAACAATCAAGGTTTGTGATTAAACAGACATAGATCTAAGTCCTAGTTTAATACTTTACAGATATGTGACCTGAAGCAAGTTAGCAAAGCTTTCCAGGTCTCGGATCCCTTCTTTATCAAGATAACAGCACCTACTCCTCCTGCAGTTATTGTGAGTAATAAGTGAAATGATGCAAGTAATCCACTGGAGCAAGTTCTAGCACACTCGGTTCAAACACAGGGAGTTCTTGATGGTAACAAATGGCAAGAAAGACAGGGATGATGGGAATGATCATGAAGACAGTGCTATTTGCCCATGGCAGTAAGAGCAGTCACTAGTATTTATGGATGTCTTCATGTTCCAGACTCTATTCTTAGCTCTGTACAGGCTGTATCTCCCAGAAACTCTAGGAAGTGGATACACCATCTTCATTTTATATGTTATGAACCAGAGGCTCAGAGAGGTTGAGTAACCTGACCAAGGAGATGAAGTCAAAAAGTGGGGGGAAAAAAAGAGCTTGAACTCAGGCAGATGAACCTCAGAGTCAGAAAGTCAATTGAATTTTAAAATTAGAGGCTACAGAAAAAAGTACAATATTTCAGAACCATAGCAATGGATATCTGTGTGTGTGTGTGTGTGTGTGTGTGTGTATGTGTGTGTGTGTGTGCATATGTGTGTGTGTATGTGTGTATGCATGGCTATGTATATTCTTCTGAATGTTCATAAGATCACATAAGTGAGATTATGGAACTACATATGTTAGAGTGTGTATATGTATGTACGTGAAATTATGTGTTCCTGTACTTAAGCTTGTGTGACTATGTGTGTATTGCATACTCTATGTATTGGGTAAAAAGGAAATTTACATTCTAGGTCACACTCTGCATTCTCTTTGGGGCATGTAGCTTTTGGTTCTGACAATTCTTGCTTGTTTGCTTTTCTTAGAAGTCCTTGCCTTCCTCTAAAGCACGATCTCTGCTTGTGGTTCAGGGAGTGATGAAGAAGTCCCCCGTGGCAAAGCAGAACCCTTCTCTTAAGGGCACATAAAAAGAATTACGAAACTCACTTAAAAACCTTTCCTGCTGATAAATTATAGGGAAATTTCCTCTGTAAAGAAGACAAATGAATTACACAGTATTTCATTTCAATGCACTCTCCTTCTCCGCTCTATATATTTCTACAGTATTACTGGAACAGGAAGAGCCTTATGCAGTGCAGACTCCAGAGACAACACATTCATGCACCTTCCCAACGCGCACCTAAACCCCCACCCTAGTGACTTTATTACAGTGCCATGATGATTTATGACCCTTTTCCTCACCAGGACAACTTTACTTGTACACAGCTGTGCTGCCTTCCACAAAGCCCTCCTTCCATCTCTCCTGACTTCTCCCGTCTTAGCCTTACCTTACACTTCTTCATCCCTTACTTCCCTTTTCAATCTCCACCGCCCCCCCCCAACATCCTCTCATTTTCCATCTTTGTCCATAAAACTAAGAAGCAGAAGTTTCCAAGAGGACACATTTAGGGTCAGATTCAGCTGTGCCATCTACTGCCTCTGTGACCTTGGGAAGACACTTAGGTCCCTTATCTGAAAAATGAGGCTTCTAGTGAGAAGTAAATGACAGAAAGTACTTAGAACTGTGATTGACACATGGCAAGTACTAAGTCACCATATTTATGAAGTAATTATTAATACTTTATTATTAAATTACCAATGGGATTCCATTTTCCTGGTGGAAATGATTTTATCTTCTAAGAACAGGTCTCTGGTCAATGGTGACTTTGCTTTGGCTTCATGCTATTGTCACAAAGGCAGTGAGTTCAAATGCAAGCTCTGCAGCATATGTGCTTTGTGACCTAGGGAAAGACAAGGCTTTCCAGATAGCAGTTTCCTCAGCTGTCAGAGAAAACAGTAGTTTTCGCCTCTCATTCTAGGTAAACAAGTTCTCAATCAGCAGTTACCATGGCCACTGGAATATCTACTTCCTTTTCCAGTCCACTAAATCCCCAGTACATTTTCACATACCCAGCCCCACCCACAGCTGTTCTTCCTCTCCTTGCTTGACCCTGAACTCTCGTTACTCCCCATTTGCACACAGAACTAAGAAAGTTGAAGAGAGGAGTTTTTCCAATGCTATCTCCGCAAGCTATTGCTGATTAACAAGCCACCCTCAGAACTTAGTGGTCAAATGTCATTGATTCATTTCACTGTTGACCAGGGTCTGGCAGGAATGACTGTTTCATGCTCTGTGAAGCCATCGGGTGACACAAGTTATCCTGGAGGCTCACACACTGGGCAGACAAATTGTTGCCAGTTTTATGCTGGGAACTCAATCTAAGCAACAGGCTTGAGATCTTGATTCCCTTTTATTGTGGATCACTCAGCGCAGGAACCACAGAGGCCAAATAGGAATTTGAAACAACCATTTATTACTGAGCTCAGGACCGCCTGTCAGTTCTCACACAGGAGAAGACCAAACAGCCTCTAGCCCAGGGAGCAAGGGGCTCTTAAAACAAAAAACCACATCCTGTTTGGTGAACAAATTTGTCATCTGATGCAGAACAGTACCTTCAGGGTCAGCGTGACCATTACTCAACATATATTCTGGGATCATTGTTTAGTTCCCATTTAGCCTGCATCTGTGCATGTGAAGTTTTGTACAAAGAGGTCACAAGGAGTGAAGCACATCTAGCTGTTCTTACAAGATAGCTCTTAAGCTGACTATGTTCACAGGAATTAGATGAAGGAAGGGAGGAAGATAGTTACTCATTACTTAAGAGCCTTGAGCAGAGGGTGAGAACATGATCTTTAGCTAACCGAAAGCAGAGTTCACAGTTGTAGCACAAAAGTTAGTTAACCCATTATACCTTCCAGCTTGGGCCTGTTCATCACTGCTTAGATTTCTTCAAAGCATGGCGGATACATCCTCAAAGTAAACAACCTAAGAGAAGAGGGAGGGGTGCATAGTATTTTTATGACCTAGGCTAGAATGTCATAGGGCACCACTTTAATGATAGTCCCTTGCTCAAGGGAATTGTAAAAGTCCATCCTGGTACAGGGGGAAGGAAATAGACTTGTTATGGGCGAATGATAAGGCTCTAGAGAAAAATGTGGAATTGGAGACATTATGGTCACTTTTTAAAAATCATAATTCTCCATGGCTACTTCTCCCCCATTACCTAGTTTCTGAGAAAAGCATTCCATCTAAATCAGCCACCTTCCCCACACAGCCTTGATCAAGTCACAGTTACAAAACCAAGCTGGGAACCTCAAAGACAGTACACCGACTTCACATCCATGTTCTAGTTGGTTTGGATTCTCTACGTGACTCTGCTGATTTGCACAGCTTTGCCTCTGTTTATCTGATCAACATGTAGAGGTGATTCCAGGAAAGGCGGGTAGAGGTGAGACAAGAGAATATCACAGATACCATGATCAAGTTCAGCACTACATTTATGAAGGTTAAAATGAAGACCAAGGAAAGTGCACAGAAGTGAATTTAAGCAAATGAGCTGGCATCAAGATTTGTAACCACCCCTTGGTGTCAAAGTCAACGCTCTTTGCCACTACTGCAGTACTACCTTAGGACTTAAAGAATTTTGATTATGTATTTATTCACTAGTAAGAATCAGCCAATAGATCCTTCAGGTACAATGTAGGCATCAGGTCCTGCCCCATCCATCCTGACTGGTAAATTTTAAGGAATGGAGTCCTCTGTAATGTCCCTGATGTGAGCCCACCTTTCCAAGGATGTCTAATTGCTTAAAGGTAATCACCTGAACTAAAAACAACCAATCCACAGGCTTAGCACATCAATCTGACCTGAACCAACCACATTCATATTCTCTGTCTGTGTGTGTGTGTGTGTGTGTGTGTGTGTGTGTGTGTAACTTAGAAATATTAGTTCCTTCTCTGTGAGAAGGAAAGCTGAAAGGTCTAAAGCAGAATAGGGTTGGCACAGCCTCAAAAGTCTCAGGAGAACTGACATTTACATGGGCAAGTTAGAGTCAAGCTGTAGGAAGCAAAGAGAGGAGAGAGGAGAGTGAAGCAGGCTTAAACAGCCCAAAACAGAGACAAGGAGTATCACAAGGAGAGAGAGGACAGTTATTAGGGCTGCTTCAGATTCAGAGAACTTTGCATTTCTGTTCCAGAAAGTTTACAGCTAAGGTTCTTTAATTTACACTGGCTGTGTTCCTGGAAACTTTGCTAGATTGTTCTCTGGCCTACCTCACTCAAATATGTAGATTTGTGTTTATCCACTTCACAGGTAAAGACACCAAGGCTCACCTGAGATGACCGAAAGGTAGAGCACAGCTTAGGGTGCAGAACATACAAGACAGAAGAGCCCTTTCTTTCCTATCTTCTATGAAAGATCATTTCTATCTACTCTGCCCCGTGCCACAGCCTTCACCACCATCCCTCCTGTGGACTCATTCCTTGGAGGCTGACATGAAGTTTGTTTTAACAAGAACCCTATCCTTGACAGATGACTTTGCCTTGGAATTCTATCTCCCTGATAAAAGTCTTTGATTCCACTCCTTTCTCAAACTGAGCTAATTACCAAGACTGTGGGGAAAACGCACCACCTCCTCAGTTCACCCAGCAGGACCCCAATCCTTAACAAGGCAAGTTTCTGACAAAGTGTGTTAGATGGCCTCAAACAAAACTTTCCTAGCAGGAGACTGGAGAGAGGGAGAAATTAAAGGCAGACTAGAAAAGAAGGTGAAG
>PVKN010042665.1:0-10359 GCA_004027915.1 Capromys pilorides | reverse complement strand
CTTTGTGACAGTGGCATGTTCAAGTCTCCCATTACTATTGTATTATTGCTTATTTGACTTTCATGTCTGTTAAACTTCATTTTATGTAGGAGGGTGCTCCTACATTGGGTGCATGTGTATTTATCATTGTTATCTCTTCTTCTTGCAGTTTTCCCTTAAAAGTCTATAATGACCTTCTTTATCTCTTTGGATGATTTTTGGTTTGAAGTGGATATTGTCAGCAACCAGGACAGCTGCCCATGCTTTTTCTGATTTCCTGTGGCATGAAGGGTGGTTTTCCATCCTTTGACTTTTAGTTTGTGAATTTCTTTTTGAGTTAAATGTGTTTCTTGTGTGCAGCATATTGTTGGATTTTGTGTCTTAATCCACTCTGCTAGCCTGTTTCTTTTGATTGGTGAATTGAGTCTGTTTATATTGATGGCCATAACTGTTATATAGTGGCTTATCTTTTGTCATGTTATTTTCTTGCTATAGGTTCTGTACTTTTCCCTTCTTTTTAATTACCTGCTCTGTTTGGTGGTTCCTTTCTGTTGTTCTTGAATCTGTGATCACTTCTGTCTCTTTCTAGAATATTTGTCAATACTCTTTGTAGAGTTGGTGGGACAATGCTTACCTAGTATGCATGAGGCCCTTAACTCAATTCCCAGCACTGCAAAAAAAACAAAAAAAAAGAAAAAGAAAAAAAGTTTGATAGTTTAAGTGAAGCATGCAGAAACATGAAAATAATATAAACTGCACATGCATAATTGACATAGACTAGAAACACATCTTTAAATCAACATCCTAAAGATGATTCAATGTAAATCTTAACAGAGTTGTTGGGAAATGCTGACTCTGTATTGAGAGTTGGCAGGATTGACTTTTCAATTAGTTTTCTGAAGACTTGAAAAAAATAAGTTCAAAGTAACTAAGAAATAACAGATGAGCTAAAAGTAACTATTTCTAACTAGATGAAGTTAAACAGTCTCTTCAGCCAGTTTTTCTAAAGAGTGCTTTGAAGACTCCCAATGGCAATACTCCTCCAGAAATCTGTAAAGCAGCTGACTTCTGAGTCTTTCCCCAAAGTACCAAGTCAGAACCTGGGGAACATGCTCTCTGGGTGTGGATGTACTGTTCTAGTTTAACACTATAATATCCCCAAAAGTCTCCTGTTCTCAGAGAAACAGATTTTGGAAGGTGATTGGATCACGAGACTTGTAGCTGACTTGATGTCAGGAGGCAGGGTCTAGTAAGACAAGTGCAGGGTCACCTCAGGTACAGCTCCCTTCCCAGATCCTCCTTTCACTCTCTGATTCCTGTCTTCCACGAGTTGAGTAACTCTCAGCCTGCACCAGGCCCCTGTGCCACATTGTCCTGCCTGGAAGCCCCAGGACTGAAGCGTGAGTCAAAATAAAGTTTTCTTCCTTAAATTTGTGAGTGTTGGATGTTGTATCTTAGCAATGAAAAAAATAACTAAGACATATATACTAGGGGTATATTTAATGAGGCAAAAACATGTTTCTACTGAGAACAGTACTTATTGGTAAGGAAGTATTTAGTCTATAACCACTCCTGGATAATGTTATTTTCAGAGCTGGAACTGCAATTTGCTGTACACTGTTTACATCTGTGTTTCTACACTATCGCAGTCATTGTGTTCCAAGGGGTCATATCTTGTACTCATCACTCCTTAGCAAAAAGACTTCCCAAAATAGATGAAGATATTAAGTGTCCTTAAGGAAGCAAGACCATTACCAAGAAATGCCCTGCTAAAACAGTAAGAATCATATTTTGAGCCCTGCTTAATTGACTTTTGCAAAGGGGATATAGCAGAGTAATGGTAATACCATGAACATTACCTAGATATGTAAACAAAGCCCTCATTTGTATTTCATCATGAATCAGTTTATGCCCAGAACTTTCCTATAGGTGGTTTCCCTTATGTATTAGTGGGGATATATATATATATATATATATATATATATATATATATATATATATATATTTCACATCATTTACCTTGTCACAAATACCAATGTTCCTGGTAGTTTTTGTATTTTTGGTCTATTGTCTTTTTCAAAGTATAAAAATAAATACACCATTTCTAATGTGAAAGAAAGTGCTTTGTGATGTAAAATCAAATCTATGAGAGGCCATTGGCTTAGCCTGGGTTCCTGTGCTAGATTCACGTCACTAACCCTCAACTAAGTTGATTCCCCCAAAGGACACGAAGGTAGCCAAATCCACAAAGAGGCTAGTATTTTCTCCCCCACCATAAGAAGGTTCTCTCTGCTTTACCCCTTACTAGCAAAGTAGGCTGATAGTGACCAATTCGTTTTTTGCATTATGCTGCTTGTTTCTGCTTCAGCTACTTTATAGAAAATAAAAAATAAAAAATTGTTCTATGGTCAGCATACCACCTCCCTATTTTTAGGCAAAACACTGTTTGATTTGTGGATGGCAAATAGAAGCCAACGGAGGGCACTGAACCACGTGTGTTGAAATTTTGTCTTTGGCCAGCATGTAAAAATGAAAGGAAACAAATAGTCAGCTGAGGGAACCATCTCTATAAGAGAGAGAGGACTCAGAGGAAGGCATTTGCTGGTTCTTTTCTCATTTTTCTACCACAGTGCTGGTGCTTTGGGAAACTATTTGCTCAGGCCCTGGGCTCTGCTCTTTTTTCACCGGTGGAGCTTAACCAGTCTGAGTTCAGACTGCATAACCCCAGGCTCCTCCTCCTCCTTCTCTTCCACCTCTTTCTCTTCTTCTTCTTCCTCCTCCTCCTCCTCCTAGATTTTGGCTCTGAGAAAAACAGAGGTTACCACGTTACTCATGTGCTGTTCAATACAGCTAATTTAGCCAAGTATCCAATTATAGTTATTATAAGTCAATCACTCAGTTATACCTAACTCAGCCCACTTGTGGCCAGTTCAACCCAAACACCCATTTCCCTGAGCGAATGTCGCTTCCCTGGGACATTTCATACCCATAGCCCCATATTTCAGAAATCTGTGGACAAGACAGTAATATATATGTCTAAACGATGTTCTTTAAATAATGATAGTATTAGGTTTGATCTGACCTATTGTACTCAAGATGCTCTTTACAAGTTTTTTTAAATTCCTAGACAATTCGCTTTCAAAATTAAAAAAGTTACATACATTTTATGTTACATATCAGAATGAAATAGCTAGTAAAAAAAAAAGAAAGAAAAAAACCCCGTTTCACCCTGTATATCCTTTCCTAAACACACACACACACACACACACACACACACACACACACACACAAGCAGCAGCTGGTAAGAAACGCTGACATGTGATTCTGAAACAGCGCCACCTCCGGGTCCCTGGAACGCAGGGTCTTGGGCACTCTACAGAATGACACAGTTGGGTGGATGGGCTTGAAGACCCTGGGATTCCGACGTCAAGATCAGGCATTTTCCTCTGTCAAAATACATCTCCAGTTGAAATAAACCCCATTCTGTTTTAGAGCGGGGACTTGTCACGCTGAACAGAAAACTCCGCGACAGCAGCGAGTGCACACCAGACAGCAAGTCCCAGTCCTGCGCATGCGCAGAGGGGTACGCGCCGAGCCTAGACCGGAAGTCGTGTGAAGGTAATGCGTCGCTGAGGAGGCCCGCACCGTGCGCTCCGAGGAGGCTGGGCGCCACCCAGCGCCACCCAGCTCGCAAAAGGAAACCGACCTTAATCCCAACCACTTCTTTCTGAAGAGAACAATTCTTTTTTGTTATGTTTAAAAACAAACAAAAAACTTTTATAATTCTTTCAGGCCTCTTTGTGACCTATATTCTTACTTCAAACACTCGAGAGGCTGCCTAGAGGTGATATGTGTAGGCTGGTTTGCTCTGAGTGAATTGTATGTATCTCTTTGTGTTTGACTTCGCAAAACTTCAGGATAGACAAGTTTTTAGGAGACTGATTTCATAGCTACCGTTAGATTCTCAGAATATATAATTCCATGTCTCATCCCATGAAGACCTAAGGACCTTGGGAAACTAAAGCAGATGTCTGTCTAGAGTTCCTGTTTTGCAAGTCCAGGCCCAATTTAATGAAATGGAGAAATAGTGAACTCTTTCACCAAGAAGGTACAATGATTTAGTGGTGAAGAAAAAAAAAAAAATCTAGGGCTGCACTATTTGGGGTGAATCCTCACATTAGTCTAGCATCTATCTGCCTGTCAATGGTGGATCCCTGCTTATCTAGGACCAGTGGGCAAAGACTGAGCAAGCTGCTGAGTGGTGTGCTCACATCAAGAAGCAGGTCTTTAGTCAGTCTTAAGGAAGATAGAACAGGGCAGAAAGGACATGCCATTGCTCTCCAAGGAGTGTATGTATAGTACTACCTTTTTATGACAGTTCCAGTACGCAAATGTGTGAGCGTACCATGTAAGCTGGCAGAATAGAAATGGCTTTTATGAACATTGAACTTCTTCTCTCTGAGAATTGAAAATACAGCCTCCCCACTGTCAGTTATAGCTTACACCAATGTAAGGTACCCTACTCTGGGCTCATTATTAAGATCACAATTTGTTTTTTTTTTTTTTTAAAAATAACCATATGCCTGGGCTTTGTTGTTGTCATTGTGCAGATGTCAACGAATGTGCCTTACCAAACCATGGCTGTACTCTTGGGTGTGAAAACATCCCTGGATCATATTATTGCACATGCCCTGCAGGGTTCATTCTGCTTCCTGATGGAAAACAATGCCATGGTGAGTCACAGCAACAAGTCATTATCCTATTATTTACCTCATTTTTCACAGACTTTTCACAATCTCAGTTGGTGGTCTGCAGCAAGAAGTGTGCATCTTGGAATTTTTGTTTGTTTGTTTGCTTTGAAAAATATGGATAACCAGGCTGCACTACAGAACTACTAAAAACCTCCATGGTTAAGAAATATGTACAGAATCCACACCAAAAATCTATATACACTTGAGGAAAAGAAAAATAATAAATATCTAGAAGCTAATGACCACCACTTGTAGCACCTCTTGTAACTGCAGAGGTCCAAGTTAACTTGTATTAATCTCACAATGTCTCAGTAAGTTTAGTATTAAAATATTTACACACATTTTTCTTGACTGAAATATATCTACCTTTTTGTGGAATATATAAATATGCATAATCCGGTCTCTGTACTCACAGTACCTTAGGTTTCATTGAGTATCTCTGAAAGATAAACACGTAAAAAGTCATAACACATTGTCATACCAAAAATCTAAGTATAATTCTCTACCATCATTTAATACCCAGTTAGTTTTTGGGACAGCCACAATGACGTTACCTTACCTCAGAAGTTAATAGTAATTTCTTAATCACAGCGACTAGTCAGTTTCCAAATTTCTCTTATTATCTTGAAAAGTTTTTTAAAAATAGGTGATTTGTTGAAGTATTTGAATAAGCTCTCTGTGTTAATTTTATGCATCTTTTATTCTATAAATTTTCTCTCCTCTTTCTTTTCCCTTCGGCAAATACTTGTTGGGTTAACTTTTTCTTCCCCCCTGCAGAATTTCTCAGTTTCTGGATTTTGCTAGTCATACCTCTGTCATGTCTGTATCTTTTCTGAAAGCTTGTAGTTGTATCTCTAAACTTGATCAGATTCAACTTTGACTCTTTCTTTTTTTTTTTGGCAAGAATACCTCATAGATGTGTTTGTACTTCCATGGAGCTATGGGTAATGTCTTGAATTTTTTTTCTCTTCCATCAAGCTCAGCATGGTCAGTGCATTCATTCATGCTTTATAAAGTTTTCTAATCATAATTTTCTAAACTATTATTTCAAAACGAGTTTCAAATGGTCATAACCTTTGACACTTTCCTTATTTCTTGGTAGGACATACTTTGCAAGCTCATTGCATTTAGCTTGTATTCTAGACCTGAAGTCTGCAGTTTCTCAAGACACTCTGCTTCCTTTTAATAACAAATTACATCCAGAGGGCATTATTTCCAGCCTCTGGGAATATCAACGCTAGTGATATACTTATTAAAAGGAAAACATATTATCAATTTATGTGTCTATTCCCAGTGCAAATTTAGGATTATATGTTCAGATTACATTCTGATAGTTATCTTATTGAATGTACTAACATAGATAAGTCAATTAAAATCATGTTTATTATTTCATCTCACTTTAAAGATGACAGAGAATAAGTCAGTTCAGATATTACCTGTGCTTATGAAACAAGTCAGGCACACTGAAATGAATGAATGATAACAAATTTCTTGGAAATAACCCACTGGCTTTGTGCCTATCTGTAAAACTTGCCCCTCTCCTAATCCCATGTGTTTGCCTCTTGGTAAATATCTCATGCAGGCTGTGGGGTATAAATGTACCAAGCATGACACATGTAGTCTCACTAGAAATTTTATGATACATATTTTACATTTGCATCTTTGATTTACCTAGGATTAATCTTGCTGGATGGTATAGAGTAGGGATTTAATTTTTCCTGAAGTCAATATTTAATTATTTCTATACCATTTTTGAATGCTCATCTATTTAAAATAACACCTACAATGTCCAATCTTCGGCATGTTTGAATTTTTTCGCATCTGAGCATTTTGTGCTGCTCTGTTATCTTCTGTCTATTCCTGCACCCATCCCCTACTATCTTAATGATCACTTATCATGAAGCTATGAGAATTTATATTCTATCTCTCATACAAGTTAGCGTTTGTTAAGGACCCGTCATTTATCTTCCTACCTCTAAGCACAAATGCAGAATGTCCTTAGTTTTCTTTTTAACAAACATGTTTTGTTCCACAGATGAACTTAATAATTGTTTCCTTAAGTTCTATTAAATTTCAGAATATTTTGAAATTTTGGTGATGAATAATGAAAAATTTTATTTGAGATAAAGAAAACTCAGAAGAAACCAGAGGCATTTTCAAAATCAGAGCTCTTTAAATATTCTTTAATTTGAATTTCTCTTCTCTTTTACATCATTATTACCATAGCTTTCTATAAATATTTTAATTTCTTTCACTTTTTATTAGCAGCTGATTATAGTACATTTCCGCCAGCCTGACTTAACATGAATCTTGGCCTTGTCAGAATTAGTTTCCTGCCCAAGAAGCACATCTGACTGCAGCCATGGTTGCATTCTGACGTCAGACGGCCCCCAGTGTTTCTGTCCCGACGGCTCCGTGCTCAAGACAGATGGAAAAACATGTAGTGGTGAGTTTATTTGCTTTTAGTTAGTTTAAACATGTACATTTTCTAAATGACACATAAAATTTGATCTTATTGCCAAAGGAGAGCAGTTTCTAATATTATACATTGAGAGATAATTTATTCAATAGATGAACATACAGATTTAAATTGAGTTTCTGTTTTGTTTTAAGAAAGCTTGGTGGAGTGATTTTGAGCAAAGGCTTTCAAGTGACAGCCTCAGAGTAGCATCACCTGTTATTAGCAGGGTGATTTGGACTGGATACCGGACCTGTCTTAGTCTGCTTCCTCATCTATAGAGGTATTGACCCTTCCTCCTGGATTAAATGAGGCAGCAGATGCAGAGAGCTTAGCCTGTTGCTTGCACCAATAATTACCTATTTGTCTTCATGAAGTTGAACACATATAAGTGTGGGTGTAACTCAAAATCAGCAGAAGAATTTTGGACGGCTTTTCGATTTTCTAATTTTGAAAAGTGAAAAAGAAATGTTGCCCGAATCTAGAGTCAAAATACTGCAAATTAAGATTTTTAAAAATAAAAATGAACAAAGAAGTCAAGAGCCTGTTAAATGTGGGAGAGAAAAACATATATTACTCCCAAGGAAGGAGAAGAACAGCTGTCGAACTCTCCAGAAAGCTGCCGTGGTACTTGTTCTTGAGCTCAGTGCAGTGCAAAGGATTAGCATCCAAGACTTGGGCCTCTAAGGAAAGGGGCACCGTACCATTTTGCTCTGATCTCTGAAAACTCAACTCAGTTGCAGCAGTAAGAATGATTGTAGAGATGGTTTTAAAATTCAACATGTCATAGGTCTGATGTAACACTTCAGTGGAAAATCCTTGCATCTTCAGTGCAGAACCTTATCACCAAGCATCTGCTTTCTCTAGGCTGTTCGTCACTTGATAATGGTGGCTGTAGCCAGCTCTGCATCAGCCGCAGCCCAGTGTCCTGGGAGTGTGGTTGCCTTCCTGGGTATGACCTACTACTGGACCGTAGAAGCTGTGTAGCTTCAGGTCAGTGCCATGGTTGTCTGAAACATTCCCCTGAGAAAAAAATGTCACATAAGGACAACATTTCATTTAGAATGATGTCAAAATGAATTGCTTTTGCTTCTTGGTAGAAAATCCGATTTGTTTTATTTTCAGAAAGGAGAAATATGCCCAGTGAATATAAATAATATAAGTAATTATAATATCAATCAGAGACATATTTTTGAGGAATGGTTCTCAATTAGCTAGCATCCATAAAAGTTTTTCCGTAATGTCAAGTATGGCTTTTGCGGCGGGAGGGAGGCTGGGAGATCAAACTCAGAACCTTGCGCTTGCCAGGCAGGCACTTGTGCCACTGAGCTATCAACTCGGTCCCAAGTATGGCATTTTAAGTAGATGAGAAAGCTGTGGTTAGAATATTATTAAAACATAGTTAAGAGCTTTAAATAATTATGTGTTTTTTCTTTTTTATTTAATTATATTACTTTTAATAAGAAATAACAATGAGACAGTTTCAAAACTCGTTAGTAGTAGAAAAAGAAAAAAAAAGTAGGACAGTCACAAGAATTCATACAATGCATATTGTTGTCTTCATAGTTCAGAGTACAAAATTCAGATATGATATAATAAATATGTATTGATGACTTGATTTTTACCTCTTTAGTGAATGTAATACTTTGACAAGTTCTGTCCTTTTCATGTCAAAATTTAATATGAAGTTTTATGCTTCAGCTATTTTTAATGGCCTTGGAAATCTTGTATTTATACTACATTGATTCAGTCTCTCTTGAAAATTCATTATGCTGAGAAACTGAGACCACATAATTATCATAGATAGCTTTCCCTAGACTTCAGTAGTCTTAACTGTGGAAGGCCTAGTTCATAATATAATCTGAGTCCTGGAGGTGACTGGGGATAAATATATATTATATATATATATATATATATATATATATATATATATATATATAATTTTTGGCAGTATGGGGGATTGAACTCAGGACTTTACACTTGCCAGGCAAGTGCTTATTCTACTGAGCTATCTCCCTTGGCCTGCAAGTTTTATTTTAAACTCAAGCAATCCTGCCTCCCAGGTTTGGGAGACTGTTTCTTTAAACATGAATTTAGTATGTATGTAGGGAGGCCACAAACTCAAGACCTACATCATGTGGCTGTGATTTTGACTATTTAATGTATTCCTTTGTGTAAGTAATTTGTATTTTAAAAGGTAACTTCTGGAAAGAGATGAATCTAATATGAAATTCTGGCCATTTGTCACTTCATGAAAGAGAAAGTGTTCTTGCCTATCTTTGCCTACACTGTGCTAGGGAAAATTTAAGAAAATTAGTACTGCAGAAATCAAAGATGAGGCTGCAACGAATGGGAAGAGGCGGAGTGTTTCTCGGGTTGTAAGCCATGTTTTAAATGCTGCTCTCTTTGAAATTTGGTTAGGACCACAACCGCTGTTGCTCTTTGCCAATTCTCAAGACATTCGACACATGCACTTTGATGGGACAGATTATGGAATCCTTCTCAGTCAGCAGATGGGAACAGTTTTTGCACTAGATTATGACCCAGTCGAAAATAAGGTAAGGTTCTGTGGCCTGGACAGACGTGCGTGCACTGCAAGGATGGAACAGAGGGTTTTACCCTAACAGGTGACCTGGGTGACCTAAAAATCCTCTGCTAAGCCCAGACGATTAGATCCAGAGGGAGGTAAATACAGGCACTGGAGCATCTTTTCAAACATTTCAGGAGCGTCACTGCTCTTGGAACACTGCTTGGTCATGCTGTGATTATTCTTTGTGTTGGGAATGGCTATGGAAGCTCCTCAGTTTAATTTCTTCTCTGGTGACAAGAATGGGAGACCAGCATAGTAGTACACCCATGGAGGGGACTTCCTAAGGCAGCTTTTGATGAACTGTCAATAGTGGGAGTAGTGAGAGGCTGTGCTTTGGGTGTATGAAGTACGGATTAACCATTGGCTTTTCATTTTCACCATTTAGAGGGAGAACTCAGTGACCTGTCAGCCATGAAAATCAGCAAACATAAATTTTATGATTCATCTGGGAATGGTGACATAAGTTGGAACATTTTTTACAGAATAATTTTGTGATATTTTAAAGCATAACTTAAGAATCCCTATATTGCTGAGCCAGTCAGCTGACCAGTTGTTCTTTCATTTCATAGTTGTATTTGTGC
>PVKN010042664.1:0-10360 GCA_004027915.1 Capromys pilorides | reverse complement strand
CTCTCTCTCTCTCTCCTCTGTCTCTGTGTCTCTCTCAGTCTCTTTCTGTCTCTTCTCTCTGTCTCTCTCTCAGTCTCTCTGTCTGTCTCTCTGTCTCTCTGTCTCTCTCTCTCTCTCTCTCTCTCTCTCTCTCTCTCTCTCTGTATGGGACTGTGGATTGAACTCTGGAGCCTGGGTTTGCTGGGCAGGCACCTACGTCACTGAGCTATATTCTTGCTCTATGCTTCTACTTGAATGTAGTGTCTTCCACGAAGGAAGAATAATAAATTTGGAAACTGTTCTTAGTTTGACAGAGCCTGGGTGGCATCCTGTGAGCTGGACGAGCACACGGACCCACTTCCTCCCGGGACTCCTTGTCCCTGGCCATTTCCCAGCAAGGCAGCCTTTGAGATTGGCAAAACAATGCTCTGATAGGAGATATTTTTAGGGTAGAATCTTATCATACAAAGGCCATCAATTTTTAAAGAGCTGTCTGATATCTGAGTCCTTCATATCTGTCACTCTCTCAGCCCTTCAAAGACAGCCCTTTTGAGTTCAGCTGGTCAGGTCCGAGGTTGCTAGGAGATGTAGCCAAGAATCCAGAGAGTCTGCGGGACTGTCTTTTAGTCCTTCCTCCCTCTGGATAACATGTCCTTGGGGAAGACAGGCTTGTTGCTGTCAGCCTTGTTGGCACTCCTGTCCTGTCACAGATGTGTGGCATCTGTCTCCTTACAAAAACAACAGATCAGTATGGTGTCGGCATGGGCAACACATCAGCTCTTTCTGCTGTCTCAGCTATTTGCATGACTTATTTTCCCTTAAAACAAGGATTAATTTAATTCACCTTGACGATCTCTGTATCATTTGAACAGCACATTTTGAAAAAAGCAAAGCCCTCCATCAGCATAGCATGTTACATGCTAGCCACTAAAATAGATGCTGAGTATTTGTGGAGACTTGAGAATGTGTCCCTTAAAAATTTCACTCTAGCAGGAGATGTAGGAAGAGAACAGAAAAAAAAACGTTAAGGGGCGTGGCAAAAGAAACTCTGCAGCCACTGCGAGAGTGTGATTTGGACACTGGACGTCTATACAAGGAAAATTTAGAGACAAAGTCACAGGAGAGAGGATAGTAGCTTAAGCCGATCAAAGTTAACCTACAAGGAGCAAGGAGGAAGATGTCTAAAGCGGAGCTGCGCAGGTAGCTTAGGAGAGAACATTAAGGTTGGGAAATCATCCCAAAGCCTTGGTGTTGTTTGCAAAGGCAAGGGAATTTGTTGATGGTTATTAGGAAGCAGTATCGCGTGAACGTTTAATAGACTTGAAAATCCAATCTAATTAGTTACGCCTTGCTCCAGCAAGAGAAGGTGAACATTTGGTTTGGAGGTAGTGGTTGTAGTCTTGATGATAAATGGGTACATTCTGTATGAGTGCGGAGGTAGAGAAAATGGAATTAGGTTTCAGGTTGGGTGTAGAGAGAAGAAACTATTGAGGATAATGGTTGTACTAAGTGGATAATGGTATCATTTACTGTTATGCAGGTAACAGATGGCGACGAGTTCTGTATTTTACACCTTAAAACCTGAGATGGCTGAATCTTCGGAAAAAGAATCAGCAACTGATTCTGATTATTCACAGTAGAGCAGTCCATCCAGGTGTCGATGATATAGGGAGAATGAATATCGAACCACTGCCCCTTCAGGGAAACCTGTGGCTAGTCTTTGCCAGCCTCTGGTCACAGAATTTGCCGATGATTGTTACATAACTTTGTTTCAGGTGTATTTCTATGCAAAGATTATGCCAGTATTCTTTCACATAGTGACATTGGAATTCTGCACAATGGTTGGGAAAAATTTTGAATGCTATAGTCACAAAAAATAAAACAAGCACAGGAGAGCCACAGTATTAACAGAAAACAAAAGCATACTTACTTATTTGTAAAGTGAAAGAGGAGGTATGTACACAGAATGCTCCCCTGGTAACTGCAGCATAGAACGCAATTGATAGATGCAAATCAAGTTTTTTCACAACTCATTGCATGCCCCTGAATGCCAAGTATATTAGAAATAAATACTAAGGAAGGTGAGCATTGACCATCACTGAACCTATAGGGTCAGCAAAATGGCTCAGCAGTCTAAAGCGCCTGCTTAGGCAAGCTTAGGCAACCTCAGGGACCTCAGTTCGATCCCAGGCACCACATGCTGTCAGCCCCACCCTCAGAACAGGATGAACTGGCCATAAAAAAAAAAAATCACTGAACCTGTAAAGAATGCATTGCATTCAGGTTGAGAGCACTGATGAATCTGAAACCATAAACCTTTGGTAGCAACATGAAAAAACTAGAGACAGGAAAGCCTGGTCCTACCAGCTGAGGAGTCCAAGGAGTAGCCTGAGGAAAATCATCGTTTAGCAGCAGGTAAAGAAGAAGAAAGCAGAACCAACAAAGTAGTAAGAAAGGGTAGACGCTGAGGCTCCCTGGCAACTGAGAAAGGAAAATAGTGGAGAATAGGGAGGGTATTCCCATCCCAGGTGCCAAAGAGCCTGTTAATGAAGGGAGAACCAGGTCCTTTGGATGCGGTGACACATGCTCTTTCAGCGCCCTTTCATAAAGTAGCATCTAGAGAGTTCTACACAGCAGCCAGCCTGTCCTGTGTTAAAACAATGAACGGTAACTATGAATATGGGCTGTAAATAAAGACGGCAATTTCAATATTTTTTATAAGAAATAGCAAAAGGTGTATGTAAAATAAGGAGATAATGTCTAGGTTTAAACTAGAATAAACAGCTTCTTAGAGTAATGAGTAATTTATGAAAAATACATGCACATTATGAAAATGTCAAAACATGTAAAAGCTTCTTGGTAAAGGGAATGAGATAAAATTCAGAAAAAACACTCACCATTCTGGTAGCTGAGTTAGACACAGGGCGGCAGAGGGCCAAACACCTGCACCTCACCCCACTCCGGGACCACGCCTGTGTGACGTGGAGGGAGATGCTCAGCCCTGCTGGAACTCAAGCTTCCTACTCCAGCAAGGGTGTATTGGTTAGCTTTCTCTGTACTGAGATGGGAAAACTGACATTCACAATATAAAAGAGGAAAGGCTTCATTTAGATCATAATTTCAGGTAACTCAGTATACAGTCTGCAGGCTCTAAGATAGAAACATCATGTCAAAAGTCTATGGCAACAAAGCAGGGACAGAGTGCCAGAGAGGCAAAGCTGATGACCGATGGACCCAAGCCACTTTTCCACAGCAACCTAGACCCTCTCCTCTAACAGCCAGGTGGGGTGTCACAGAGCTTGAAGAGGTCCCAAATGTATGTGCAAGGGCTTTGGAATTAGTAATGTTAATCAAATGGAAGTGATTCTTGGAAATCTAACTACTCAATTTCTAATTTTGAATTTGCTTACGTTCAATATTTATTCTAGCTGGTGCAATTGAAAGTGACACAGAAAAGAAGCTAAAATCTTTCTTGCAAATTAGAAACTTGTGTGTAAATCTCATATTGGCCATTTCCTGTTTATAGGGCTCAGAAAAGTTATCAGATTCTTTAAAAGTCCAGTTCTTTAACACAGTGGGAACAGTAGCATTTATGGAACTATATATTTTCAATCAATTATAATCTAAAACAATCATAGACATTAGGTGTGGAGGACCGCCTGAGCAGCTCTCCTTGAAAGAAGAGCAACTGTCTCCATTTTGGCTGAGCCTGACCCTATTTCCTCATACTTAAATGTACAGAGCTGGCTAGGACTTCTCATTATCCTTTCAATTGGCCTTAAGCAGTGTGTATTGGTCTAGCTGAGGTGCTGGTGATAATTTTCGAACATGGCACGCGTGTTTCCCTGATGACAGGACGAAAAGCCAATGTTCCACTGTGTCAACTGGGATCGAGCCTCAACATAGAGGCTATGACTTCCTAGGGCTTGAAAGATTACACATCAGAGCTGAAGTGCCAGCCCCTCAAAATATTAGATGCTACCCCAATAGCATAACGCAAATTACTTCCTTTGTAAATCTCTGAATATGGCAGAGGTGAATGCAGGCCTCCTACCTAGTCCAGCTCACAGCTCACCTTCTTCCCACAATTCTGCTTAGTGCTCACCTTCTTCTCACAATTCCCTTCAGTCCTAACCTTCTTCTCAAAATTCCTTTTCGCAAGCCTCTCCCCCTTCTCCAATGAATAAAGCCTGAGTGCAGCCCTGGGTCACCCTATTTGTTCTAGAAGCCACTTTCATGGTTGGACCTAGGGCCCCTTGGTTCCCCGTTAATTGTATAAAAATGTTTTAGTGTTTTTGTTATTGTTCTGGGTTATGCTGGAAGTGGTAGATTGGAATTAACTTGGTAGAATTCCAATAACAAATTTTTAGGATTGTAAGTTTAGATTTCTCGGGCCGAGAAGAGAACCAGAAAGGGACTCCAACAATTGACACTCAATGTGGCCGGATCACACGACCTTCTTAACACAATGACCACTACCCAGAATCGCGTGCAGGCAACCCACTGAACATGACCAATTTAAATGTAAGTAGAACATTTTACTAATTATAATGCTCAGACACAAGTAGCAAATAGGTATATATTTGTCAAGTGTAACAATGGGGCAAGCTCAGTCTTTATCCACAGAAAAGAAAAAATTTAGATTATTGATTAAAAAACTATTAAAAGATGCAGGTATTAAGGTGTCATCTATGCAAATTTTTAGATTACTCCAAGAGATAGCTATGTTTTATCCTTCTTTTCCTAAAACTGGATCTTAGAATTTGGGATGAAATAGGTAAAAGTTTTTATGTAGCCAAAGCTCAAAAAAGAACAATTCACTCCAAATTATAGCCACATATAACCTGGTGAAGGGAGCCATCTGGTCCTTTCAATATAACAGCACAGAAAAAATACAAACCAACAAAGCTTACAAAGCATTCTAAAGATGCTGACTCAATGCTTATAAAAAATAATTGTAATTGAGAAAAGCCCTGATGGAACTAAAACAAAAGAGTTAGACCACCTAGGACAGGAATTTCCTAATGGGCTGATAGAAAACAAAAAAAAAGTCCTTTCAAAAATTATTGACAATCCTATCCCTGTGCTCCCTACTGCCCCTCCACCTCTAGTCTCTCCCTCCAAGTTTTGAAACAATCACCTTAAGAATAAACCTCCTCCAGCTCCACCCTTAAATAGGCCCAGGCACAGTGATAGGAGACTATATCCACAGGCAATGTGCTCTCCTGTCACTGAGGAGATGGATCCAGGACATCCTACCTGGGGAACGCAGTACTCACACAGCCTTTAACATTTTGCTTTTGAAGGAATTAAAGCAGAGTGTGTTAGACAATGGTGCCCAAGGCCCTTACACACTTGGTTGCTTAGGTAGCATAATTCAAGGCTTCCAAATGGTGCCAAGTGATGTGACCCATCTCGCTTGCATGTCTCTATCATTGACACAATTCCTACACTTTGAATCACCATTGAAGACACTTATCTCAGAACAAGCACAGAATAATCAAGATAGTGGGGATGAGAACCTTAAAGCAGTTACACAGGAAATGCTATCTGGCATAGGACAGTATGCTGACTTACATGTCCAGGCATGTGCCCCACCCCTCCTGTTCATGCAGTGTAAGGAACTGCTACGCTGTGCATGGATTTCTGTACCAGAGGTTGGTACACCTAATAAATCCTTTACCCAGGTACTCCAGGGTCCTAATGAAACTTATACCCAACTTGTAGCATGATTGCAAGAAACTGTGCATAGGCAGATTTCACACAATAATGCAACTAAAATACTTATTTTAATGCAGCTAAAATACTTATTTGTCAGTTGGCATATGAGAACACCAATGAGGACTGTAAAAGTGCCTTAGCTGCAGTATTTCATACAAAGGATTTACATACTTACATTTGAGCATGCCAGAATATTGGGTCTACCACCCAGGCTTCTGCACTCATGGCACAGGTTATATCCCAACATTTTGCTAATAAATTTGATACAGTTACATGTTTTAATTGTGGCAAGCAAGGACACACTTGCTGTCACTGCCCATTGCCTATAAAGTTCCCCTCAGTGGATTTACCCAGTACTCAGTGTCCACATTGCATGAAAGGTTTTCATTGGGCAAAAGATTGTAAATCTAAGTTTCATAAGAATGATGCACTGTTGTCAAGAAACAAACCATGTGCCCAGACTGAGGGACCCAATAGCAATAAGAAAACAAGGGTCAGTCAGGACTCCAGTGATTTGGACCCAGTTAAGCCAGTTATACCCAATTCAAATCAGGCAAACAATAATCCCACTACCAGGATGGGTGCAAGGCGAGACCTTAGGTGTCTCACATGAAGAATCACTTAGAGTTCAAAATTAGATTTACCAGTGGCTTCTTGCCTTAATTTGTCAGAGAAAGAAAAGTTAAATTTAATTCCCACTAAAATTTCTATTCTAGCCCTTTACTCCACATGTGAATCTGGTAGGGATGAACCTTTAAGCAAAAAATTTGGCATTTCCCAGAGTATTTTGGCTCCTAGACTTACTTGTAACATTAAGTTTAAAGGGGAATCTTTCATTGGATTGATAGATTCAGGAGCTGATGTCACTATAATCAATAACCAATCTTGGCTGTCTGCTTGGCCAACTAGACCCGCCTTCACAGCTCTGATAGGCTTAGAATCTCCTCAATCTGTCTCACAGAGTGTGCTGCCTCTTTCAAAATACATTGGCCCTGATGGACAGGAAAGTACTATAACACCATTTATCAAACCCATTCCAGTCAAGCTATGGTGCACAGGCCTCTTAAAAGAGTGGGACACTCTTCTACTTACTTCAGAGCCTCAGAGTTATGTATTACCAGGTAGCGGGATGATGGCTTAGATGAAATATTAAGAAAGCAAAGCATAGCAAAACACTTGCAGGGTTTTACTCTTACAATTCTGCCTTTATTTAAACAAAAAAGATATACAATTGAATTTATAATAAAGGCCATTGGTACTCTACAGGAACAGTTAAGGATTTTATCAACATTTGTAAGAGAACAACTACAATTGAGTCATCTCAAACTTACCTTATTGCCACTGTTTTTAGAATAGCTAGGAGTTGTATTAAGTAGAACTGTTGCATTTTTTCTTGATCTTATTGGATCTTACTCTAATCTGTGTTTGATGTCATCACTTAATTATAATACCGATGCTACTATAAATCTGATTTTCATTTTTGATAAAGCAAGACAACCCCACAAATTTGTTTCTCAAAATTCTAAACATTTGCAAAAGGAATATAAAATTATCAGAGCACAAACTAGACAGATCATGATGTCATGTCCTGTTTGTCAGCACGTTCCCGGGCCTAATCCTAAACAAAGCTCCAATCTCAGAGGTCTTAGAACCAATTGGTTATGGCAAATGATTATTGACCACATATCTTCCTTTAACAAACCTAAATATATTCATGGTTTTATAGATACATGCTCACATGTGCCCCATGCCTTCTGCCATACAGGTAAACAGAATCAACATGTCTTACAACACTGCATATCAGCCTTTGCTAACTTAATGTTGCAAACATTAAAACTCGATATTTGTCTTTCTTACATTAGTAAAAATTTTCAGAATTTTATTGATAACTGGAAAATAAAGCATATTACAGAGACCCCCTATATCCTCAAGGCCAAATAATAATCCAACACACTTGTCTTAAACTAAAACATCTACCTATCAAACAAAAGAAAGGGGAAACCCAGAGTCAAAACTTTGCTACACGTATTTTAACTTTTCTGAATCTGGCTTGGCGTGACTTTCAAACAGGTGTTTGGAATGGTCTGGCATCACTTTTAAATTGGGGCCGAGGTTGTGCTTCTATTTCCACAGAAAATCAAGAGACGTTAGGACCATCAGAGCTGTTCCGTGGCCAGAATCCAACCCATTTACACAACACATCAAGATCTCTGCTGAGACCTCAAGCAATGAACCTGACAGCACATCATCCACCTTCCTGGGAAGGCCTGCAACAGCCCGTTCATGAGGCTTGCCACCTAGTTAACAGCCAGGGTTTGGTTCAGTCACCTGATAATGTTCTATTTACAATCCCTAATCTTATAGCAGCTTCTCTGGGTACTCCTGTGGTTCAAGGAGAAGTGTATTGGGCCTACATACCTAATGCATTCTGGCTTAGAGCTCTAACATGGATGGACAGGCCCCCAGAGGTTTTCCATTCTACAGAAAGCAATACCTATAAATGTATCATTTGGCCTGGCCTACATTTTAATGTATTTACAGGAGCAGACTAAGCTTAATATTACATCTCATTTTGTATGTCTCCTTTTGTGTTTAGCTCATGTACAAGATGCTAGCCTTTGCATGTCAGCTGCAGATCAGATGCGGGAAGTACAACTATTTAAAGAACAATTTGCCTTATTAAGCCTAAGTTCTATTCCATTGCATAGTAACCTTGTAAGAGATTTTAAACCTACCATACCTGCCTGTATTCCAGAAGCTCATGCCCCTCACTTTGAAGAAGGTGATTTGGACACATGGCAGACTTGCAGGTTTCTGTACCTTGGACAGGCCATATACAAATTTGATTATTCTTGTATGGATTGGTCCCCTGCAGGATTCCTTCTAGAGATAGATGGAGATCGGCACAAGATTTCTTTTGCAGCCTCCTCCAGCTATATCATGATCTGAGAAGCCTTGTCCAATGTTACATGGTCAGGCAGAGGCCTCAATCATTCCATCCCCAGACTCATTATCAATGACAAAGCTGGGCCCATACAACATACTTTATGGAATCTAGCCCTGCCTTTTCATGGTGGATTCCTGCAGATTGGGCACTTGCAGCTGATAGGTGGAGGAAAAGTCAAAACAACATTACAAGGACATAGATATATAAAAGTGAACATATGTGCTTATGGTCCTCAAGTACTATTTTAAAAAATGATAAAGTGGCAACCAAATATGGCCTCATGTACTGTACATGTTATCTGACCCATTGTATCATGCCTGAACATCCTTCTAATAACTCCACAGTGGTAATCAGGGTCATGGTGCTTGGCGTTTGGCTTCCAGTCAGTCTCATGGAGCCATGGTGTCATTCGTTTAATTATTTCTTGGTAGAAACATTAACTAAGAGGTATATCAGTTGGACCCAGAAGGTGCTTGAATTTATTATAGCTAGGATAACTTCCTTGGTGCTTTTGATAGCATGTGCTGTGATCGACTCTTTGATGTTAGCTCATTCCATATTAACTGCTCATCTTGTAGACAACTACACAAAAATTTCTGGTAAGAGCAGGAAATTCAGTAAAATATTAATATAAAGTTAATAACTCAAGCAAGCATTTGAGAAAACTCCATCCTTTGGATAGATTATCAAATTAAAGTTTACAATTATAACAAGGTTAAAAGTACCATTATAATATGACTTTCTTTTGTATCACCCCATTACCTTACCATATAACAAAAGTCTTTATCCTTGGGGACTAATCAAGAAATATGGACAAGGAGCTATCCATCAAAATATTACTATGGATATAGTTGCTCTTCAGAGAAAACTATTGTTACTGTCACAGCAGGCAGCCACTTTTGATGCCCAGATTAAAGACTGGGATAAGTTTGCTGATGCTATAGAGCAGTTGAACCCATTTGCATTTCTCAAGGCTCACTTTTGATTTTATGTTGGAATTGGTGTACTCATTCTCTTGTTTATAATCCTTCTCTTTAGAGTGTGTCACAGAGGATTCTCAGCCCAGCAACAGCTATTGGCTATGCAGCCACAACTGACACTGTTCCAGCTACTTCAAAACAAAGAAGGGGGAACTGTGGAGGACCACCTGAGCAGCTCTCCTTGAAAGAAGAGCAACTGTCTTCATTTTGACTGAGCCTGACACTATTCCCTCGTATTGAAATGTACAGAGCTGGCTAGGACTTCTCATTATCAACTGGCCTTAAACAGTGTGTGCTGGTCTAGCCGAGGTGCTGGCGGTAATTTTTTTAACATGGCACACATGTTTCCCTGATAACAGGACGAAGAGCCAATGCTCCACAGTGTCAGCTGGGATCGAGCCTTGAGATAGAGGCTACGACTTCCTGGGGTGTGAAAGATTACACATCACGGCTGAAGCACCAGACCCCCAAAATATTAGATGCTATCTCAATAGCATAATACAAATTACTTCCTTTGTGAATCTCTGAATATGGTGGAGGTGAATGCAGGCCTCCTACCCAGCCTAGCTCACAGTGCTCATCTTCTTCCCACAATTCCCTTTAGTGCTCACCTTCCCAAAATTCCCTTTCTCAAGCCACTCTCCCTTCTCCAAAGAATAAAGCCCAAGTGCAGCCCTGGGTCACCCTCTTTGTTCCAGAAGCCACTTTCATGGTTGGACCTAGGGTCCCTTGG
>PVKN010042663.1:0-10361 GCA_004027915.1 Capromys pilorides | reverse complement strand
GAGAGAGAAATTGACAGGCAAGCAAAAGAGAAAATTCTTCTTGGAGAGGAGGTTGCTGCCCTATTTTAGAAAAGACCAAGAGAAATATGAAAGTATACTTAGCCTGACATTACACCCAGTGCCTGTGAGCAGTTGTCCAGAGGCCTGAAAGGTATGCTCCATTTTACTAATAACAAGAGCAGGGAGACTCGGAGACTCCACGATGGCCCCACGGTGGCCCGAGGCAGGGGATGTTTGTGTAGAGCAGTTCTCCAATAGCTTTCCTGGTCTCAGGGAAGAGAAACTAAAGAGAAATTGTGATCTCCCCTAGGGAGAGAGACGCCATTCCTGGGTGAACACAAGTGTTCATGTTTGTTTGGTTTTGGTTTGAATTCTGTGCTAACGTTTTACACTAACAGAAGAGACAGCTGCATTGCAGAAGCGAGATTGAAGCACCTGGTGCGAAATTAAACCAGACTCAGAGGGGCTGGGGAGACAGCTCAATGGCACAAGTGCCTGCCTAGCAAGTGCAAGGTCCTGAGTTCGATCCCTGGTACTGCAAAAAATAAAAATAAAAAATAAAGGAACAATAAACCAGACTCAGGTGAGAGAGAGGGGGAGAGAGACAGAGAGAGAGAGAGAGAGAGAGAGAGAGAACTCACAATGTTCCTATGGCAGTAGGATGGAGTAAGGGAGCTAAATACTGTGGGCCTAAAGGCTGAACTGAGAGGTGCAGCTCAAGTAGGTAGACAGAGGCAAAAGAAAGCCCTTGGCTGCTTCCTGCAGGGCCACCCTTGGGCCTGGCCCTGCCTCGCCCCAGACGGCTCCTGCACACAGGGTCCTGGGCCCCAAAGGGCGCTTTTCCGAGCCCTGTCTGCTGTTCCGCTCACAAAGCCCAAGTTGTGCTCCTGGCAGGGCTGCCTGCCCCAGAGCCTCCCCTTCCCAGCCAGAGGCCCCAGATTTGTCTAAGTGCCAATACCTAATGAGGAGCTCATTTGAATCCATGCAAAGTACCGGGGAGCAAGGAGACATGCTAATTAAAGTGATTGCTGTTCTTTAATTAAGCAATAATTCCCTCAAAGAGGGTACTATCATGCAAATAGAGCCCTCTTGGGTGAGGTAAGGGCTTTGGACAACAGCTGAGGTCTGTTAATAAGGCCCCTGAGCATCGGAGGGCAGGGATCCAGAATGCCCCGTTGAACTGGGTGATAGAGCAAGGGAAATAATTGTCGCTGCACCTCGCTGCCGCCTTTTGTCTCTCCAGGCTTTGCCCGCCAAGGGGTGGGGGGAGGCAGGGACTCTGGACTCCCTGCTGCTCCTGCCCCCGCCCTTGGCCTTCTCTCCCAGGGAAGAGAGGTGGAGAGCGTTGCAGGCCAATGTGGAGCTTAGCCCTGCATACAACCAGTGATGGTCTCGAGTACCAGAGCATCGGCACAGAAAGGTCCACGAGGGTTGGGAATGAGGGCTTCCTATGGGTGGAAGATGCTGCAAGAGGGGGAGCTCTGTGGAGTCACTGAAATACAGTGATAGAGAGGACGCTGAAATATCTCACCCACCTGGTGACCAGGGGCAAGTCATGTTCGCTCTCCAGGACTCAGTTTCCCAGTTTGAAAATAGAATAAAAGTAATAGCTAGAGGTCGACATAGTTACGGCTTGGGTCAGTGAACACTAGGCGCTAAGCCAGTGGTTCTGGTTCCTGGTGAGTTTGCCCTCAGAGGAAGGCTGCCAGATAAGACACATTTTATTGACTGACCTGACACTGTTACCCCAGGAGACACTATCTAGAGATATTTTGTCACAATGGAAGGATGTGGCATCTAGTGGGTGGAGGCCACAGTTGTTGCTGAACAGGCTAAAGTGATAAGGCAGGAGGTCAGGAGTCTTCAGCGCACACACTCAAAAATCAATACTACTTAGGCCGAGAAAGCCTGATCTAAACACTGCTCAACAAACCTGACAAAACAAAAACTAAAACAAAAAAGCATTTTCTATGAGGAGAAGGACAGGAGAGGGAGCAGGGGGAGAGATTTATGTATGTATGTAAGTAGAATAGCTTGGACAACTGTACTGTGCATTTCTGCTGGTCTACGAAAAGAATCAGTAATGTTTTAATTTGTTTCATCTCATTTTTTCAATTCTTTGTACTTTTTCTCTTCTTAATTTCCTATACATTTCTTTTTTTCTTTGTTCCAATTTTACATGCGCGTATCTGGTAATATGAATAACTGGTTGAAAGACAATACTGTATTACAACAAGTACTGTGAAATTCATATTGCTTTGTTCAGTGAAATTCTGTATCACTTTTAGTTTTTTCTGTCCTAATTCTAATTTATTTCTTTTTTTAAAATTTTTTTTGCAGGACTAGGGTTCGAACTAATGACCTTGCACTTGCCAGGCAGGCACTTATGCCATGAAGCTATCTCCCCAGCCCCTGTTAGCTCTTTAAAAAAATACAAAAATGTGCATTTTCTGAATCAGGATCATAATGCTGTGGTTCCACATCTTTTCTGTGACCAGCTTTAAGGAAATTTTCTTCTTTCAAAAGGAAGCGTTTAGACTATTATTGTGTTTTAAATAACTGAGCAAACAGATTAAAACTGCATAAATAGTAGAGGCTGATGCCTGAGGGCGGAAGTAGGTCCAAAGAATGCTTAGGAAAGGCTAAATTGGTCATGAAGCCCAGAAGCTTCCACGGCAATGCTGAGACTGCTCTAGAAGAGGCGTCAGCACCCAGCCTTGTGGGCACGGTGAGGCAATGGAGGGCAGGTCCACGACTCCTGACCAGGAAGCTGAGAGCACGTAAAGTTGAAACTGTACCGTACCTTACCTTAGCCAATGATTAGCGTCACGCAGCCAGCAGTATAATGAGCTGCTGTTCGAGTTCTTACAGCTGGCTCTCTCCACCTGAAGTTGACTACCCTGCACGCGGTCATATATCTAGTATGAGGCAGCATTTGCACTGAGGCAGTCTCTGACCCTCAGCCAGCCAGGAAATTCAGCCTGGGACATGGAGACTTTCTCAGCACCTGCAGATTTTGATGGGTCGTCGTCTTACAGCCTGGGAATTAGACCTTGAGCAAAGTGAGCCCTGTGTCTTCCTAGCTCCTGTGTGATGTCCAAGCTGTGCCTTCATCATGGGCCTCTCCAGCACTTAGCTTTGAGTCCCCCAACCCACAGCTAAAGGGTAAAGGCAAGGAACAGGGAGGAGGGCAAACCTAGTTTGGCCCAGCTGAGCTGGCTGCATTTGCTAAGCATGCGCTTGTCTTCTCCACCGCCTCTGCAGTTTCCCCAGCTTCTGGAGCCCAGGTCGGGGTGCTTTGTGCTTGCAGAACTGCCTTGGCAATGGCGTCTGCTACAAGAAAGCTGGTGCCCTGCTCAGGAGGTAGTGAAATCAAAGTCAAAGAAACAGGTATGTGCCTAGGGGAAAACCAATCCTCTTGCTCCCAGGAAACTTGGACCCCTTTCAATTTTGTGTTCACTTGCTGCAAAATAAATGTTTTGTGTTACAAGAAGACAGAGATAGTATCTCATCAGCCCCACCAGCTCAGCACTGCCTCTGCCAACCCCTCACTCTACATTTGGCAGGGGAAGGAGTGAGGAGAAAAACAGGACCAGGCTCTGTTTGCAAAGCATTTTCATCAGTCAAAAAACTGCCAGGGTTGTGAATATTAAATAAACCCTGACTCATGGAGACATATACCTTGCTTTGCTTTTTCTGATCGGTAGGGAAACAAAGTTACGTTACTTGAGAAGTGACAGGTCTAACATTCTGCAGACTTCTCAAAACTGCTCTGGCTTTTTCTGAACAAAGAACAATCCACAAAAACGCCCATAGTTTGCAGTGTATAGGAGTCTGTTTACAGGAACACAGACTCAGGCCCTCTCCCCAGACAGAGGGGACCTGGTGAGGTCATCCATTTAATCACCCCCCACCTCCAGGTGAGGCTGAGTGGCCCAAAGGTCTTCACCAGAGGGTTTAGTGAGCATGTGGCCCAGGTCTCAGGCCTTTATCCAGCCAGAGTTCCCTAAGGGCCAGCCCCATTTTTTCCATTGCAGAATTTATAAGTGGGATTGAAATGAAAGCCTAGTGCTGCTTTGCCAGGAACAAAGATTTTCAGTGTGTTTCAGTCACTAACCTAAGACAACATAATGGAAGCCAGGCTCCCCTCTTCCCAACATGAGCCAGTTCTGAAATAAAACAAATCATCCAAGAACAACAATAGTAAGAGCACAGCCAACACTGACACTGAACTTACTCTGTGTGGGACACTGTTCTACACCCAACGATGAAGCAGGGACAGATCGAGTATCCCATAGCTGAAATGTTTGAAACCAGAAGTGTCTTGGATTGGGGAATATGAATGCATAATGATATATTGTGGCGATAGGATCCAAGTTTAAACATGAAGTTCATTTGCGTTTCAAGGACACCTCGTGCACATAGCCTGAAGGTAACGTTATAGAATAATTTTAGTGCGCCTGTGTTTTGACTGCAACCCGTCACGTGAAGTCAGGTGTGAAATTTTCCACTCGTGGCATCATGGGGTACTCAAAAAGTTTCATATTGTGGAGCACTTTAGCTTTCAGATTAGGCAGCATACTCACCCTGTTCTTTTCTACTCTCATATTGCAAGGAGGAATTTTCCCAGTTTCCTCATTTCTTTTTATCTTATTTTATTTATATTTTTAGTAAGGGTCCACAGGGTCTCACTATATAGTTTGGAGGGTGGGGCCGGCTCCGGCACAGAAGGCTGCAGATTGAAACTTGGCTGCTGTGTCTGCCTAAGCAGGTGCTTTAATCTGCTGGGCTATTCTGCCGGCCCTTAGTTTTCTCGTTTCTAAGTCAGTGAGATGCTCACCCTATTCCTCAGTTTCTCTTTCAATCTTCAGGTTGTCTACCCACACTGCTGGGAAGCAGCCTCAAAATGCTCTGAAGCGGCTCTTTCTTAGGTTCTCTTCTTGCTCCTTAAGCCTATCACCTCAGCTCCTGCTGTCTTAAATGAGTGTTGCCAAATTTGCCAGTATAAAAAATGGAGCCACTTATGCCAAACTCTAACAAAACAGATCCTTGGAGTGGGTCGGTGGGCAGAGACCTCATGCACGTGAGCCGATAACAGCAATAATCGAAAAAGACTGCCTGGGCCACAGCCTTGCACTAAGGCCTCTACAATCTCGCATGAAAAATAATAAATCGTTCTGAAAAGACGCCAGTCCAGCCACTGCGTTTCCAACCTTGGATTGATGTCAACCTTGTGATAATTACTGTGGCCAAGGATAATTGTTTCAGAACAACTTACATAATCTCTCTCATTTTACCTTTAAGAACCCTCACTTTCTTTTGCCTGCGGGTCCACCTGCATCCCCCATGGTTCATGGTGGCATGAATGTCCTACTGTGCAATCCCTCTGTCATGCCCAAATAAATATTTTTCTTTGAGGAGCCTCTCCCTGCCACTTATTTCAGGCTGACAGTGCTTACTTGAATGCCACGTGGCAGGGTGTTCTAGCAATTTGGGAAGCACAGACGGAAGGCCACGTAGGCCACAAGGCCTAGGGGCTAAGCGAGTAGACCCTTGAGCTCCACTGCTTGTGTTTCAGTCCAATTTATCCTCCTCATGTATCGGTTTGGGCAAACTGCTCAAATTCCCTGAGCTTTGGTTTCCTTTTATTTCTTTATATTTAGGACAAGGTCTACAGGGTCTATAGGGTCTCACTACACAGACTGGACTTGCAGTGATCCTCTTGTTTTCAACCTCCCAAGCGCTGGGATTACAGGTGTGTGTCACCACACCCAGTCTCAGCATGCCCTGGGCGTGAGGCCAGCGTGCATGCCATTGAATCCCTGTCTAAGCAGGTGCTTTAGTCTGCTGAGCTATCTGGCTGGTCTTTGGTTTCCTTGTCTTTGAAGTAGAAATAATGATGGTGCCTATTTTTCAGAATATTAACTGAGTGCTTATGGAAAGTATTTGGCACTCTGTGCCTGGCAGTTAGTGGGTACTGCATAAGAACTAAGTACTATGCTTTTATTTCACCCAAAGATCAGGTGTCTCATGGGTAGAGATGCTACTGCATCCTTCTATAGGTGATAAGTTAGTGACAAAGAGCAGAAGCTTAATAAAGATGTGTTGACATGTCTGAGGCTGCTCAAAAAATAAAATGATGGGGGAGCAAGTGTGGTGGTCCATGCCTATGATTCCAGCATCTGGGAGGCTGAGGCAGGAGTATCACAAGTTTGAGACCAGTGAGTAGACTATATAGCAAGACCCTGCCTCAAAAACAAGCAAGCAAGCAAACAAATAGAATGGTATGGGGTACATGCCGACACCTGCTAGGAAATTTGCAAAGAATAGGCAAACACACAGAACTATAGAAATACTACATTTTGTTTGATAAGAGCTTGCATATAGTAGGTAGTTAGTAAATGTTTTCTATAGTTGTATTATACTTGAAAATTAGAACCAAGTAGAGAAATAAGAAGCATGACTGTTTCAGGGTTTCGGAGGCAAAGAGAATAGACGAAGAAAACAAACAAAAAGTAGGGTAATCTTGTCCTCTTCCTTTGGGCCTTGGGCCCAGTTTTTCCAAGAAGGGCTTAAGTTCAGCTCCTTGTAGGAAAGCTTCTGTATAGAAATGTACACAGACTCAGGCAGTAGAACAAAATGCAAGGCCAAATTTCCAAATGTGTGGCTGCTGCTGTTGGTCCACCCTTCTGGTGACATCCTGTTGCAGCCAGCGGAACTCAAATACAGATGGTCCTGAGATGGTTCCTGCGCTACAGAACGAAACAGCCAGACTTCTGGGTCGAGAAGGAAACCTCAAGCTCATCTGTTGGGAGAGCAGGATCCCAGCATCTGAGAGAGAGGAGTAGAGTAAGGGCCTTGCAGAGATCAGACAACCTTCCCTAAGGTACCCCCCGCCCCCCACCCTCCACACACAGTGTCAGAGGACTTGCCATGATGAGCTCAAAGGGTACACATGGCCTTTATGGTTGGTAAAAAAGAAAATCGTTTTGCATTGGTTTCATTTCTTTGGGGGCTTAGTTTTCTGCACCCGCACTCTGGTTCTTCCTCCTCAGGAAAGGCATTTGTGAAGAATGTTAAGCACACTATCTCCTTAGGCACAACCCTTTAATCAAGGTGGAAGGCCTTTGTGCAGAAACCCAGGAGAGGCCCGGTGCAGGAGGGGCTAATTGGCTCAGTGTGGAGATGGTGACAAATCCCTGAAATGAATACAACAGAGGAGTGGGAAAAGAGGTGTTGCTGGAAGCAGGAGGGGGTGTGAGCAGGAAGGAGGGGCCTGTGGGCGGGCCCTACCAAGCCTGCAGCCTTCACTTAGGTGAGGGTTGCTAATCTCAGCCCCAGAACTGATGGTCACCAGGGAGACCAGTGGCTTTGGGGCAGGTTGCCAAAGTGTGCTGGGCCCTAGGTGTAGACGACACAAAGTCAAGGGGGGCTGTGACCCGAGAGACAGGAGATGCCCCAATCCAGGCAGCTGCTTTGATATCTGAAAATCTGTTCCTGCATAGAGATCCTAGGAAAACCAATTATGAAGCTGTTTTCAGTTCCTGACAGTAAAGTGTGAATTCTTTCACCTAAGACTATTCTGGTAGAAAGTGTGCTGAAAGACCTCTGCCCAATTTACAGTTCCCTCAGGGAGAAACCTCAACCTTTCTCCCCAACACTCCCTTCCTTGAAGAAGCCCTTCCTGATACAGGGGGGCTCAAGGAACAATGCTCATGCACCAGGAATGAATTGTGAGAGAAAGAGAGATAACCTCAGTTGCAAACTGTTCACAGTTTCAGCCTCCTCCTTCAGGTGTTTCCTCCTTCAGTGTAAAAGCTCTTGTGTGCATAGCTTGTCTCCCTGCTTGCTTCCTATTTTCTGCCATGAATAGAAAGATCATATAAGGGCTGCTGTGGGAAGGAGATCTTAGTCCATTGGGCTGCTACAACTAAATAGATTGGATGATTTACAAATAGCATACTATGAGAAGAGAACCTGAAATAACTCTTAACTGGGACAGAGCTGGGAGACTAGATAAGCTAGTATCCTTCTGCCATAGCCTGAATTTTGGTCCACTTTCCCTCTGAATTCCCACACTAGAACCTATTACCTAACATGATAGTACAAAGAGGAGTGTCACTGGTGAGTGATTAAGTCACGAGGGCAACTCTGTCCTGAGTGGGGTTAATGTCCTTGTAACAGAGGCTCTGGTGAGTCCTCTGAACCTTCCACCATGTAAGCAATAGCCGCCATCTTCAAAACAGACAGCAGCCCTCATCAGGTGCTGAATCTGCTAGCCCCGTGGCCAGGGCCTTCCCAACCTCCGGGTCTGACAGCAGAGCTTCTTGCCCGTGCTCTGGTCCAGGCTTTCGCTGGCTCTCCAGGAAAATAACACTGCTGAGATGGAGGGAGGCTCAGCAACAAACAGCTTCCATTTTTTCCAGGAAATTTGGATCCCAGACCTCTCAGGAGCGAATAAGCGAGGGGTGTAGAAGCTGGTCAAGGACCAGGCCAAGGTGAAAAGATAAAGCACAGAAGAAGGAATTCTGGAAGCATGGCTGACTAAAAGCAAGGTATCGAAAAAGATGGGAGTTGGACTTGGTAGAACTTGTCTTTTAAGAGCTGTTAGCCCCCGTGCTGTTTGTAGTTTTAACTAACCAACAGAAGAGGAAATCTTTGGTTAGGCAGTGTGAAAGCAGAAGAAACGACAGAGGCCATGTGATGTGTACTTGTCTTTTTATGTTTGTACTTACGTATTTTGTTTGAAAGCATTCACTGCATAATGATTACCATTGGCCAAAGTTATCTAACGCTTCTGGTGGTCTTAACTGGTATCATTTACGGATAAATAAATAAATAAATAATACCTGTGTAACTAATGGACAGTACAATAATTTTTATAAAATGTTTATGATGGTAGTGATAGAAGTATTGTATCGGTTAATTTTTTATTGTTCATGTCCTTGTTAAGTATATTAATACAAATAAATGATTTTCTTTTGATTATTCCTGGGCCCATACTTCAGATGCATTATTTTACCTAATCCTCAGAATGATTACAGATGACTGGTACTATTTCATTTGAAAAAATGGAAGTATAATACATGTTACAGAATGTGTCCAAGATACAAGTTAAGATACATTCTTTACTTCGGATCTAAGTTAGAAATGTTCACAGTGGATAAAGAGCTATAGTTATCCAAACAAAGCTGAAGGATAATATGAGCAATCCTCTGGGCAGCGCCTGTTATGTTTTAGGCATTATACGAGGTATGCATGTACCATAAGGTCTCAGAACACCCTGACAGATTACTGTGTCTTTGTCCTTGTTTTACTGGTGAAGAAATGTTTGTAAATTTTTATAGCAAATGGTGGGACTAATCAGAAATCTGCTACCTCCAGAGAACTGGTGAGATCAGACCTGCCTTAGATGTCAGACATACTGGTGGAACTCAACATAAACATCTTGTTGGTCCAACCTACACTACAGCTCTTAAAGTACCAGGTTTTGCTTCGACACTACCGGTATCTTAGAATCCTTGAAGTAATGTAGCTCATTTTTTCCCTTTCAGGAAGAGACTGGGGGATTGGCCCAAGTCCACACAGCAGACAGGAGGATAATGAGGGAGGTGGGAATAAATTATGCTGGATAGGTTTCCCAATTCTCAGCTCACTGTTGTTTTCTATGAGACCATCCAGCCTCAAGTAACTCCCTCGTTGGCTGTCTACCCTTTGTAAATATCCCCAACTCCTTGACATTCTTTTGCAGGTCCTTTGCTTTCTTTCATATTTCAGACAGGGGCTGCTTTGCTGTACATAACTGAGTGACAAGAAAGGTAGCATTGGTATTTTTTCAGCCCCGGGCTTGGTTAGAAAACCGTCTCTCTCTTTTTGTAAAATGATCTGCACATTCTTCACTGGTGAAAGTCATTTTTCTTCTGACTTGGTGTATAGGTAAATTAATCTAGCATTACAAGCCCATAACAGAGTTAGGTGATCTGTGTGTAATAGGTTTAGGCAGTGGGTCTGCAGAGCTTAGCCTGTTCAGCATAAAAAAGGCCATAGAAATCCCTCTCTCCGTGAAATCCTCCTGCACACAGTTCAGGAAATGTACAAGACAGTGAGCATGCAGTCAACCTATTGGAATTTCTTTTTGAAGAAAGAAATAGATTGTAGGGGAAAACTGTTGATTGTCAACTTCAAGCCTTGTTATAAGGTTAGCCATTAGAGTCAAAATCTTGAAGGCTTGGGAGAGGATCACGTCATTTAATAACCTGTCAATATTAAGTTACATCACAAATAATCAGAACTTCCTGCATATTTAATGGGAACTTTTGTCGTATAAATTTGGAAATCATCCAAATGGAGACAAACAACTT
>PVKN010042662.1:0-10365 GCA_004027915.1 Capromys pilorides | reverse complement strand
AGCAGTTAATGCTTAATTTTTCCTCTCTCCTTTTTAGCTTTTTATAATTTTTAACGAGTTTGAAAGTTTATATCTGATAATCTGAGTAACGATTTAAAGACAATAGCATGTAATACAACAATCATTATTGAATTCATATAATTTTTTAGTGACATTCTGTATCACTTCTAACTTTTTCAACTTTTTTATTCTTTTTTTTTAAATTTAAAAAGAAAGAAGGACATGAAAAAAGAAAAGAAAACCACCAGAGAGATAGCTCAGTAGAATAAGCACTTGCCCGGCAAGCACAGGGTCCTGAGTTAAACCCCTGTTATCACAAAAAAAAAAAAAAAAAAAAAAAGCTGGAGGAGTTGTGGAGAAAAAGATATTCTCCACTGTTGGTTGGTAGGAGTGTAGACAGGCACAACTACACCACTGTTGGAATCAGGGTGGAGATTCCTCAAAAAAGTAGGATTAGCAGTCCCATTCTACCCAGCTGTACCCCTTCTAGCTATATTTCCAGAAGAACTGAAAATGTCACTTCACACCAATATATGTGCACCTATGTTTATAGTAGCACATTTTGTCATAGCTAAATTGGAAACAAAATGCCTATCAACTGAGGAATTGATTTTAAAAAATGAAGTATTATTACCCAGCTATTAAAAAGGTAAATTTGAGGCTTTATAAGTAAATGGATGCAACTAGAGACCATACTCATAAGCGAAATGACTCAGACCCACACTGGTAAATATTGTGCTGTCTCCCTGGTGTAAGAAAACTGAGAAAGTAAATAAAATCAGAACACTACAGTAGATGCTCTGAAAGGGAAAGAAAACTACTAAAAAGGAAAGAATATCTGGAATGAGGGAAAGGGGAAGAGAAAGGAAGACGATGCTACAGTTTGTGTCTAGATGTCCCCCCAAAACCCAAAGCCTCACTCAATCATGAGGCAGCCTTCAAGAGGTTTTTGATTTAGTTGTGGTCTACCGCTGGTATTGGTGTAGGTGGTTTGCATACTGTACAAGGGACAGAAAGAAAATTGCTCTTTCCTGCTCCTTCCCTTTGGCTCTTGCTGTTTTTCTATTTTCCACCTCCATGAACTGCTGCCGTCTTCCATGTGCCACCTTGCCTTGGAGCCAGCAAATTATGGACTGAACCCTCCACTAACTGTGAGCTAAATAAACTTTTCATTTCTTAATTCCAGGTGTCAGGTTTTTTTGCTCAGCAATTAGAGAAAAGTAACCAAGACATAAGGGATAGCTAAGAAAATTTTACTGCTAGTTTGTATCAGTTTCTTGAAAGGAACCATCAATATTTAGTATTTTTTACTAATTTTGCATGCTTATATCTGGTAATCTGAACAACTACCTTGATGACAACAATATGACATACAACAGCCATTGCTGAACTTATATCACCTTGTGTTTTGAAATTCTGTATCATTTCTAAATTTTTTTAAATTATTTCTTCTTCTCTTTAAAATTAAAGAACAAAACAACAGAACCATGGCCTCAAAAGTACTTAAAACTCAGTGTCCAAATTCAGAGTACATCAGCATTCTTTCAAAATTAGAGTGTCCATTTAAAAATCATTAGAATTAACTCTTGGAACCCAAGTTTCTAGAATGCTTATCAGAAGGAGGATGAGCAGTTGACCTCAGTCAGGGTCCTCACTCCCAGCAAAAGAGTGAAGTGAAATTATGTACAGCATATAATATGGCATTTTGTTCACAAACACTCTCAGAAGGTACTTGCTGTAGCTCTAAGTTTTTAATTGAGATATATCTTAGGCATATTACTCTGCATAAGTTCTGGTAGGTCAAGCTGCAGATCACAAAATGAAAAACTGGGAAGTTTTAAAGTTTTGTCATTCATAGCTCCCTGGGGAGGATACTGAGTGCCCCCAAGAGCCCCATGTAGATGCACTGGGTTTGACCAGGAGATGAGGGACAAGGAAGAGACAGAGTAAGTGCCTGTCCTGTGGCTTCTACAGGGTGGAATAGGTAAGGCTGGGTATGCAGCAGAGGCTGGAGCATTGGAGCTGTCCTGAGTTGTCTGGTATCTGGTCCTAGTGATTAGGGCAAGTGAATAGTGGCCTGGAATGTGAAAGCCTAATATAGCAGGTGGCTGGGATGTGGGCTTAATCAGCTGCTCAGGAAAGAGACCGGAATGGCTTCTAGTCAAGGCCTCAGGACATTGTCAACATCTGGGGAAACAACTCAGTGGTTTGCTTAGCACACTTGAGGACTTGGTACTATCCCCAAAACCACAAAAATCATAACAAAACATTTGCATAAAAATCACATTTAAAAAAAATTGTGTTACAAAGTAAAAAACATAAACTATGAAACCAGTGACTTGAAAATAAATTATTCTGTGGCATTTAATATATTTACCATGCTGTTTAACCACTGTTTCTCTGTAGGTCCAAGAAATTTCCATCACCACAAAAGAAAGCCTGTACTTATTAATCAGTTACTTCTCTCTATCAAACACCACCACCACCATGACCACCCCAACCATGCCAGCCCCTACTAGCCCTCAGTCTGTTCTCTGTCACTATGAATATTCTTGATATAATACATAAATGGAATTACACAATATGTGATGGATTGAATTGTGGCTCCTTAACATTCATATGCTGAAGCTCTAAAGCACTAATGGGACTATCATTGGTTATAGGACCTTTCAATGAGCAATTAACATCTAGTGAGGTCAAAAGAATGGGCTCCTAATCAATATGACTGCTGCCCTTATCAGAAGAAGAAGAGATAGCAAACATGCTGTCTTACACAAGGAAACAGCCAAGTGAAGACACAAAAGAACATGACTACCAAATCCCCCCTCAAAAAAAGAAAAGGTGGCTGTATGTGAGCCAACAAGAGACCTCTTGGGAGAAAGCAAAGCTGCCAACACCTTGGTCTTGGACTTCCACCCGTAGAACTGTGAGAGATAGTTTTCTATTATTTAAGACACAGTTTCTCTTTGTCAGCTTGCAAAGACTATTACAGTGACCTTTTATGTCATTTTGCATAAGGTTTTTGTCACAATGTAACATGTACCACCACTCTATGGATGAATAATTTTCCATTGTTTGCATATACCTTAACTTTTTGTTCATTAATCTGCTGATGTATATTTAGGTTCTTTCTACCTATTGGGTATTGTGAATAACGCTGCTATGAACGTCAAAGTACATCTATTTGATATTTGAGTATTTTTAATTTTTAAGCATGTATTTAGGAATAAAATTTCTGGCTGATGTAGTAATTCTATACTTAACTTTTTGAGGTACCAACAAACAATTGCTGCTTTGCATTTTCATTTTAATGCCTACTTTAGGTGCAGCCGCTGTCTCTTAGAGGTGCCTGAACATCTGCAAGCCATTACTTCTGCTCATGGATAGCTGTGAAAGAAATAGCAGTAGCTATTTCTTCACACACAGAAGCAGCCATGACTTTTATAGATGATGGCAAACTCAAGACAATTAAATATCAAATTCAGAATAGACTTTATCCTCCAAATGTTCATATTTTAAACATTTATAAGAAACTTATCTGTTAATTAATGTTAATAACTTCTAAATAGGTCAAATTTGACCTTCAATAGCATCAAATTGATACAATATATGCCTAGATCTCAAATCATGCACCTCCACATGTATACAAATGCAAAATGATGGAGAGCCTGTCTGGCATAATTGCCTGGATGGACCCAAAGCCAAGGGGAGTTAGGTTAGAGCAACGAAGAGGAGGAAGCTGAAAGCAAAGGGCTTAGCAGAGTCCATAGGAACATGGAATGAAAACATAATCAGCTTTAGAAAGATGAAGTCAGAGCAGAGAGTCAAAGAGCAGAATGACACAAGAATGCCAGAAGGTAGGGAAGGTTTGCCAGTCATGAATGAGACAGGGTTAAGAGATGAGACAGGAAGGTTAGTTTCATGTTCTCGCCAATATCTTTCATGGCTAATTACACCCTGACAGCCTATAAATTCCTCTAATAGTTTTCAATGGAGAAATTACTCTTCTACCCACTCCTGCAAGTATGAAGTGGTGTAATTGGCTTAGACTACCTTCCAGAATCACCCAAGTGGCGCTGATTATCAGCAGTGGGTGTAGACAAGAGAAAAAACAAGAATGCATTCTTCTGACAGCCTTCTGGGCAAAAATCACCATGTATGGTAAATACCAGTTTTCAGGCCTTAAATAGCCCTGTTTCTCAACTGAAACAAATATTTGGAGTGCTCTCTGTCTCTCTCTCTGTCTCTCTTTCCCTCCCTTCCTCCTTCTGTCACTGACACTAGGACCCAATGCAGGAGCTAACCTCTCTAGCCAATGCTGAAAACCATTTTTCAGAGTCAATGAGTTTATCTTTCATACTAGAGAAGAGTTCTATTTCTGAACTCTTATCAGCTAAGGAAAAAAAAAGAAAAACCCAATTGAATGCTGCAGAGAAAAGAGCCAACTCAGCTCAAGACTGCCACTTCTCTCATGGCTGCAGATGAAGACAATTCTATTAAGCATTTGTGTTGTACTTTTCAGCTCTTGGGCACTTTACATGGTTTTGAAAAGGTGGGAGAGGAACAGGTAGGCCTTAAGCCACTGTTTTTCAAGAGATGAGTTTACACTTTTGAGTGTTGACATACAGAAAAATCAGACAAAGTCCCGGTTCTTAATGGTGAGTGAACTATCTATGGAGCAAAATAAGTACCAAAATGTGCACCAAGTCTTCAAAAGTAAACTTCACATCTGATACAGATCACTAGCTATGGAGTCATACATACACTACCCCAAATTTTATCCTGTCTCTTACTATCTCTGTGTCCTCTGAAACACCAGATACCCTTTCACGCACCATGTGAAATCCATACAGATTTCTTTGATCCATCACCACACTTACATCTTCTTTTTTTTTTTTTTTTCATTTGGACTTTTATTTCTATTTTTGACATGGATGAGAAGGTGGAATCATTTGTGGAAAGAAATTTTCCAACAGAAAAGCTTGCTAGGAAGTACTGATTTAAGGCTAAAAGTTATTTGTTACTTTTGTGTATAAAGATAAGAGGTGAAGAACATTAAAGCTTACCATTGTTCTCTCATCAGTAGAAAACATAGGCATGTGAAATAAAGTTCTTTTATTATGCACATGTTGGACAATATCCCTTTTAAACACAAACAATCAAGTAGAGTCTGGATAGAAAACTGGAAACGTGCAGGTTGACCTCTAATCACACTTTCTGCAGCCCATATCCTGCCTATGAATCCCCAGACCACAGATTCTCTTGGGAACTTCAAGTTCCATGTGTTCAAATGGGATCTTATGATGTTCTCCCCAACTTATGTTTTCCCTCTTCCCCCTTGTATCTCTTTAGGAGGATGTCCTTCACATCTTATCTTTACACACAAAAGTAACAAACAACTTTTACCTTAAATCAATGATTCATCCTGAATCTTTGCTAAGTTAAAATGAAGCTGCCATCTTTGGCACAATTTTCTGTTTTCCCAACACATATTCCAGCCAATCCATTACCAACTATTGTCCATTTTCCAAACATCAGTTCTCTCCAAATCCTTGGCCACCAACCTATAAGGCTAAAAATCAGTTCCCAGCATCCTCCCTGGCTCTTTCTTAGTCTCTTATCCACAGTTACTAGAAAGATCTTCAGGCCTCCACCCTAAATCCCACCTTGGCTTTCCCTGGTCCTCAGATACAGAGGAAAACACTGATCGTGTCCTAGAACATGTACTCTTCTAAGCTCCAGCTTAAGCCTCTCTGCAATCCAGGACTACTCATGTGAATAGCTCTCTACTCATTCTCTTTCCCCTCTCCCTCTATCTGGACACTTCTAACACAGCCTTCATATCTCTGCTCAAAAATCTCTCCTCTAAGAAATTATCTTGATCAGACACATTGGTTCCATACATTCTTGGAACCATACCTCTTTCATTCATTGCTCCCCTTTGGGTCTGTATTTGCTTCCTCACTGCTATTACTGTGTGTTCTTCTGCACTCCTAGACTATGATTTCAACAAGAACAGTGACTGTGTCTGGTTTCCAGCATTGTATCCTTCCTAGCAAGCCCAGTGCCTAGAAAAATGCAGGCATGTAGTAAAGAAAAGTTGTATGAAGAAATGAATGGATGAATATGGACAGGTATGTGGCCTGTCTAATGGAAGGGTAGGGAAAATTTAACTGTAGTCCTAAAGAACTCTGTAGGATAAAAATCACAGAACATGGCAAAGGAAGGACAGAGGGACTCTTGTTCCCCACATGCTAGGCTACAAGAACAGCACAAAGGTCCTATCCTTGTTATTTCTAGCAAATTCAGTAGGAAGACAAGGTGCAAAACTTGGTCACTTTCTTCTCATATCAGCATTCAGAGAACCTCAGCTTTCAAATGTAGCATCTACAGTAGGTGAAGGAGGAGCAGAAAAGAGGAAAGTGCCATTGAAATTCATTCTAACACTATCTGGAAAAATGTAAATATGTTAGCGTCTACCACATAGACATTGCGTTCCCCAATCTGAAAGGTGCAATAGATACTACAAAAGAGAAAGAATCTGTTCAAAGGGAAAGAACAGTCAGGATGAGGAAAAGGACAAGAGAAAGAAAACAGAAGGGGAAAAGAATATACTAATGTATATACACAGGATAGCTTAGATAATTTTATCGCTGATTTCTGCTGGCCTGTTGAAAGAATCAGTTAATGCTTAAATTATTTTTCTTCTGTTTTGTAATTTCTTATAACTTTTCAATCCAATTTTGCATGCTTTTATCTGATAATTTAAACAACTAATTTCAAGAGAACATTATGCACGATAATAACCACTGTTGAATTCATATTATTTTGTTTAGTGAAATTCTATATCATTTCTAAAGTTTTTATACTAATTTTTCTTCTCTTTAAAAAATAAGAAAAGAAATTGCATTCACTTACAATGAACAAGATTTCAGAACACATGTATTTTTATCCTTTACAAATTATATAGCCCCTCTCCCATCTTAAGAACTGTTACACATATCCAGTTAATGAGGAGACATCGTTCCTAGCCCTTCTTCAAGATGTTCAAGGAAGTGACACTAGACAGAGGCTTATGAGGTAGGGGAAGTAAGAACAGATCTATTTTACCCAGAAACACAGAGCTGTTCAGCTGAGAACAGAAACTAGACCTGCTATCAGTGGAGAGAACAATTAAGAGATCTCTGCCCACATTGTGAAGGGTTCCCAGGCAAGCATCTATTCTAATTTAATAATTATTTATTCATTTAAAAAGGAACAAAAGATGTGAACAATGAACACTTCTCTCGCATGTGTGCCTGCATGTAAAACAGAGCTCTCATGAGGCACCTTGATGAAACTGAAGTGCTAACAAAGTGAGGAGAAAACCAGCACGCTCCCAACAAGCATGTTCTCAGTTCTTTCTAGCACTAGAGGCTGAGGTATATATTTTTTGTTTATCTTTAAAATTTCCACTTTAGAGCAATCTATAGGATAAGCTAACATATTTCAACCAGAACAAAAGCATTCTAAAGGCTTTTATGCATTTATATAAAAGTAGTAGCAGTAGTAGTAGCAGTAGTAGTAACAAAAAATAATAATAATAAAGTATCTGTCTTTTCTGGCCCAGGTTTATAAGACAGAGAAACAATTCAAAACCAAACCCCATGAAATATGTGTGATGCGGCGCATGCAGCTTTCTCCTGCCCTTCCGACTTGCTCACTTCTCAGTCCTTCACCCCTGCATTGTCCTCTCCCCTCTGCAGGAACCACCTCCCAGTCAATACAGAGACCTTTTCTTCTACCTTTACTGAGCTTTCATCTCTACCCCTCTGACAATTTCTTGCCTTGGCAAAAAATCCTTAAGCTTTTAGGGTGAGTAATAAACAGTAAGTGTCAGCCTAAGGGTTAAGAATTCACACTCCCAGATGATAATCATCAGCATATTGTTCTGCAAAATTAAATACACCTGGGCCAAGATCCTTAAGGCTGTACTCTTTGGAGATGATTCAATTTTTTACAAAAGAAGAAATGGTCCAAGAATGTGAACTTCATTTCTCACATGTATTTTTCTAGGCCTTTTTTTTTCTCGGTATTTCATTGTGTGTTTTGGGTTTTCCCCAGATTTTTACCAACCCTGTCTTCCTTTTGACATATGAAATCTTTTGTTGTATTCTCCTACCTTAGCAGAGGCATGAAATAACAAAAATTCCTGCTCAATTAAGAAGTCCTGATTGTATTTTGTCATTAGATTTGGAATAATCTATCTGCGTAGACCCACAGAGGTGAAGATGGAACATGTGTCTAACTCACTGGGTGGTTAAATTCATTCAAAAATACTTAATTCCTCTCTGTGCATATATTAGTTCCAAGGAACTAATCAGGGTGTTCTTCTGGTTGGGAAACAATTCACATCTGTTGAGAATGATGAAGTGGAACAGAAGAAGGAACAGATTCTACCAGAGGAGTGGACTCATGTTTTAGAACAAAGGCCAGGGAACATAGTCTGTGGTGTGGCCTCTGCTTCACTAGATGGAGTGGGTGCACAACAGGCCCTCCAGAGGAAGAGACCAGCAGAGATGAAGGTGAAGAAGTACTAAAGACCATCAGACCAAGGAAACAGCCACTTCAAAGCGGCCAGACCAGGCCATGGGAAGAGAAGAAAGACTAAAGGCTAGAAATACCTGTTAAGAATAAAGTATCACCATGTTCTGCCAAGGAGGCTGGTTTTATCCTGCATGAAAAGGAGGGCAGAACACAACATGAGCTTTCAATCTGGCAAGAGACTCACTAAGAAGCAATAATAGAAACCATGATACAACATGTTTTCCCTAGGGCAACGGGAAAAGCATATGTGGGAGAACAAAGAGGAAGCAGGAATCATTTTCAAACAAGGACCATTCAGGAGAGACTTCAGGAAGGCAGCCTTTGATCAATGCCTTAGGATGAACAAACCTACAAGAGAGGGGGGTGCCTTGGTCAGAAAAGACCAGGTTAGTAGGCATGCATGTTCAGAAAGAAAAGCAGAAGATCCCCTGGGCTGACCTGAAGATCTTGGGGATCAGATTGGAAAGTAACCTGAGACCAGATTCAGGAGTTCTCTGTTGTGTTCAGAATGCCATTTTGAAAGCAACAGGAAGCCTGCACAATTAGGGGTTTAATGAAAAAATAAATAAATAAAAATTATATATTAGGATAAATATACAGCTACTTTCTCTTAGTTCATTGAGAAGAAAGGATTGTATTAATATTGTTTAAATAAAATATGTCTACATCTTGTCCTCTGAATAACTACTATGAAGACAACAATATGCAATGAATTAATTATTGTAACTGTCCCGTTTTAAAACTGTTTCATTGCCATTTTCTCTTTTTTCTCATTAAAATGAATTAAAAAGAATTTATTTGAAATTAGCTCTGGCATCATTCTTGAACACAGGTTTGATGTGGAGAAAGACTAGACAAGAAGAACAGTGCCAAGGGTCCTGCCAAAGCCAGGACACGGATTAAAAAGAATCCATGGCTGCAGCTGTCTATGCCCATGAGCCAGGCCTCCAAGCCTCCACCACAGCCAGGCAGGGTCCTGTAGGACATGTGTAGAAGGGATGTGCTGCTTTCCTCTCTTCCTTTTCACTTCCTCTCATCCTAGGTCCTTTTTTGCTTTTTAGCCATTCCTTCCCATTTCACAATATCTATCATACATTTTAGACCTTATTTACTCTTTCAGTTTCTCACCCCAAAGAGGAAATATGATGTTTACACATGTGTCTGATTTAGTCACTAATAAGTATGGCCTCAAGTTGCACCTCTGTGACACGTCTCTGTGACACACCTCAGTGGCACACCTCTTCCACCCCGGTCCCATCTCCTAATAGCATATTTCAGTATGAACTCATCAATGGATTGATCCCGCAATATAATCACTTTCCAAAAGCCCCACCTCTGAACACGTGAGATTTGGAAGTACTATTCTAGAGTTAAACTGTAACTGCTGTCATGAGGGAAGCCGATTTCCCCCACCAGGCCTTTCTGCCCTGACGTTTCTGCCTTGCCACAAGCCTAAAAATAGTGGATGTAGCTGACTGTGAAGTGGAAATTGCTGCAACCATAAGCCCCCAACCTCTCTTCTTTAGATTGTTTTTCTCTGGTACTTTCTCACATCAACAGACTGACCAACATACCATGGAGGGAGAAGATTTGGGAAGATTGTAAGTGATATTCTTTTGAGATCTGTAGCAGTTTGGTTATTGTGGAGGGTAGCCCAGATGGTGCTAAACATTGAATAATTAGGAGCTAAAGACACAAGGAGCTAAACCATGGAAGTCCTAGTAGAGCTGAACAGGTACCTACCAGAAAAGTCCACAATACCTAGACAGTCTCCCATTA
>PVKN010042661.1:0-10362 GCA_004027915.1 Capromys pilorides | reverse complement strand
TATGAACAAGGAGCAAAGAAGGAGGGGGACTCCGTGGTGGAGACAGGGCCTTGGGCGCTGCTCCTCCATCCTCCCCAGCCTGCCCTCTCTCCTCCTGGCCTCCAGCTGGCTTTCTGTTCTTCTTTTCTTCCACATGAGTGGAAAGGGCCTTCTTCATGTTTTCTATATTTTCCATGCTGAGGACAAAATGTCTTATATCCATGGTGCATCCCCAGGGAAGGGACTCTGGTATTCCCACTCGGTTTCATCTTGTGACTGGGGCAGGTAAGCACCACTACAGGTCAGCAGTTGTCATCTGCCTTATGGCCACGGGCCAGAGGGAGTTCCCAAGGTGACTGTCCTGGGTCAGTGGCACTGTTGGTGTCCATGGCATTCTGTGCCCAGCTGCTTTGGCTGTAGTTGTCTTCTTCATGCAGAGCTGTGCAGACACTTCTGCCTGGTGTGACCTTGCATTCCCAAAAGCAGGCATGGGGCATCCGACTCTTCCCGGTGTGCCGGAACCAAACCCAAGCCCAGCCCTCGCGGCCAACCCCCTACACTGCGAAGTGGTCACAGCAGACTCCCTCCAGCACCTCTCATCCATCCACATTTCTCTCAATGCTTGGCCGCCCAGTGGCCACCTCCTACAGTGTCACCCCGTCCACCCCTGTGCCCTGCCTGCCTTCTTGCCTGTTGTGAGTTCTGCTTGCCTCCGTGTTGCTGTACTCAGAGCAGCCGCTTATTCACAACCTTGCATCCCTGCCCTGCTGGAATGTGTGCTGAATTCAGTGGCTGGGCGCTGTCATTACCACGGATCTCAGGGACCCTGTGGTGCCCTGGGAATGTGGTAGAGAGAAAATGAATGCATAGATGGACAAGCGAACAGACCTGGGAACTAGCCTAAGTTTGCGTAATCCTCAGAAACACTGAGGTGATTTTCATTTAATGGGCATGGAGGTGTTGAGTAACTTCTTAGAGTGGCACAGCTAAGCAGAGAGGCCTGGATCCCGCTGCAGAATCTGCTCCTCGTGTAAAGGCCTGTCCTCACACTCTCATCCCCAGCCTGCCCTGAGGCCTCGCGTTCTAAGCCTGGAGCTCCCTGCAGAGGCTGCTTCTCCTGCCTCCTCACCTTGGTTCTGTCTTCATCAGACACCATTCCTTGCAGGTTACATCTCTTAACCATCATCTCCATGTGGTATGATTCTGTTAACAAAAACTGAAGGAAATGAATAAAGAACATCAGGCTAAGTAACTTGAGCATACGCACTTCACGGCTATAATATAGTTCCTCACAAGGACCTACTGACTTTCCGTGGGAGGAGTCCATTGCACACAGCCAGTCCACAGTGACTTTTGTTGCATGCCTGGCCAGCAGGGGCTGCCATGGACTCTTAGCTACAGATCACCAGGAGCCAGACTGAGTTTCTAGATTCAGTCCTGAGGGCCTGAGAATGGCACTATACAGGGCCAGTTTGGCCTGAAGCCTTAGCTTGGTAATTTAAAATAGCCAGGATGAGGGCCAGCAAGATAACTCTGTGGACTAAGCACCTGCTTAGGTAAGCATAGGGACTGAGGTTCGATCCCTGGCATCACATGCCATGCCAGCCCAACCCCAGAACACTCAGACCAGGCATGGTGGCACACACTTGTAATCCCAGTGCTGTCCAAACTGTGTAGTGAGACTGTGTACCAAATACATAAAAAATTAAAATAACATAGAATAAAATAAATAGCCAGAATGACCTTTAGGAGGTCTTCCTAGTCACTTATTGCTGGGACAAAATGTGGGACACCCGCAATGTAGAGGAGAAGTTCATTTTGCCTTCCAGTTTGTAGCTGTTGACTACAAGGCAGAAATGGCATCATGGAAGGACTTGGGTGGAGGAAATCTGCTCAGCCCACGGCAGCCAGGAACCAGAGAGGGAAGGGAGGAACCCAGGGCAGAACTATGCCATTCTAGGTCTTGTCTCCAGGGACCCACCTGCAAGCCAGGCCCAATGTGGGGTAGAGGAATCCGCCGGCGAATGTCGCACTCCCGTGATCCGGCCCTCTTCCACATGCATGGTATCTTTGGGGCACATTTGGATCTAAGCTATTGCAGAAGCGGACTTTTAGCCAGGCATGATCACCTCCCAAGGGACCAGGGGCTCCTCAGGCTGGGAATCATGGTTTAACATCATCATGACCCTGGGCGTGTGCGCGCGTGTGTTTGTGTATGTGTGTGACAGACACTCCGTGGGCCTGCCTGCCACGAGATTCATGCTGTTGGCATTCTGCTCTCTTTGCTCTTCCTGTCCTCTCCTAAACCTCACAGCAGGGCCTACTGAGCCAGAGCTGTGTACAGCCTATAGCTGAGTGTCTCTAAATCTGGCTGATCCCAGGTCAGGTTGCTAGAGTTGGCCCCAAGCAGAAACAAGCTAAGGTTCAGGGACAGCTTCATGAAATGGACTGATTTCCCAGTCTCTGCCCCAGCGCCGACAGCCCAAAGTCCACAGATCACTTTCTGAGCTTTATTTCAAATGCTCTGTCACTCCCACCCCTGCCCCATTGCTCTGAGTCCTTGCACCTTCATCCAGGCACCTGGATTCCACCCCTGCCTGAGTGAACAGGCTCTCTGGGAACAGAGCCCAGTGCCCAGCCACTGGCCAGCACCGTGGTCCTGGGTGAGGGCGTACCTTATCCCTGACACGAACAGTAACTTGGTGGGAGAGACAGAGGAGCAGAAAGGCCTGCGTTTGTGCTCTGTCCCTTCCCTTAGCCATAAAGAGAGTTGAGCTCATGTTTGTAAGGGAACCCTGGACAGACCCCTAAGGTGTGTTCTAAGCCTTTTGAGATGATTATTTCTTGACTTAACAAAGTGACACAGCATTGTAACCTTGACCTTGAGAGAGACATGCCGAGCTCACCCTGGCGTGTGCCATGGGTGTCGATCTAGATTTCTGTAGGCTGTGCTATCCCCAGTTGTTACTGTCAGCCCTCACCAGTTTCAGGGTCTCATTATCAGACCCTGTGGCATGCACAGGGGAAGCCTCGTCACCGTGGATTCAGGTCTTTTACAGACAGACATACCTGCATTCTGCCTCTGGCCCTCTCACTCAAGAGCTGGGTAACTTTTTGCCATCCTCAGTCAGGACATTTCTGCAAGAGAAATGAGAAGGCTGCCTGGTCATTCTGTCCAGCGAGGAGCAGTAGTGCCTACTGCTGAATGTCACGTTGAGTAACAGTCGGTAGATGAGAGCTGTTGTTACTGATAAAGCAGTGGTGGTCAGAGCTTGGGTTGTGGTCATGAATAGTGTGGCTGGAGCTCCTTTTGGAGAGAAGGTGCCAGACATGACTTGGGATGTAGAAGGGTGCGAGCCAGGGCTTGGGACAATGGCAGCCTTCATGGAGGTGTCCTCAGGACATCTGGGGTCCAGGTAAGATGGCTATAGAATCTGGTGTTATTTTCTTCCAACTCCAGGAAACCGTGCCCTTTGGGGATGCTGTGCTGGCCACCTGGGACACCTGCATCGGGAGCGAGGTTTGCGAGGAGCTCTGGACACCACACAGGTTGGTTGGGTTGCCTGTGCTGTCAGCCCCATGCTCACCCAGGCCAGGGGCAGGGTTGCACTTGTCGTGGGACTGCGCCCTGTGACAACAGTGAGGGAGAGCTCCAGGGGCTGCGGGAGGGCATCGGAACCCATCTGGTCTCCTTGCACCTGCTCTGCCGCAGCCCACATGTGGACATGGGCCTGGATGGAGTGGAGATCATCACCAATGCCTCCGGCAGTCACCACGTGCTGCGCAAAGCCCACACCAGGGTGGACCTGGTGACCATGGCCACCGCCAAGGTAGGCAGCTCTGGCACTGCCAGAGCGTTGTCATCTGGAGCACTGTGAGCCTTCCATGCCTGGGCTGGGGCTCAGCAAGCACAGCTGCCCCTCCAGGGCTTCACCTGCTCCTCACAGCCACCTGTGGGGCAGGCGCTGCCGCCGTCTGTGAATTAAAGGGATCCAGAAACAGCATCCACCCTAAGTGCGGGGTGCCCAGGGACCGTCTGTGCACCGGGGCTGTCCTTGTAGGCGGTCGAGGGGGCTGTGCTGGTCAGCCAGTCCCAGGCAGTGGCAGCAGCTAGAGCTTCGGCTGCTCGGGACCGCGGCATGTCCTGGAAGGAAGGGAAGACTGTCATTTGGCCTAACTCCTGGCATCCAGGAGAGGCATGAAAGTCATTCCTGTAGGCTTTGTGTGCCTGCTGGCTTACGCCCTCTGTTGGGCTGGGGATGCAGATAGTACATGGCCCAGATAGTAGGAGAGAGGACAGTGGCATGCCAGTGGTGCCAGTGGCAGGTGAGGATAAACAGCCATCACTGGTAAAGTCACTGTCACCTCTGTCTTTTTCAGAACGGAGGGATCTACCTGTTGGCCAACCAGAAGGGCTGCGACGGTGACCGTCTCTACTACGATGGCTGCGCCATGATTGCAATGAACGGGAGCATCTATGCGCAGGGGTCCCAGTTCTCTCTGGATGAAGTGGTAGGAATGAGCAGAGCACAGTTGGCCCCATCCCAGTCAGTCCCCACACTCACAGGCTGATGTCCCCCCACACCCAGCTGGTGTGAGAAGAGCCCTGTGGGTGACCTCCCTGGGCCACTGCCCTTGTCACCTTGTCCTTGGTGTTGTGGTGATAATTTGAATGCATGACATGTAAGAACTGCACATTTATTTTACCCTTGGGAGGAGGACCCCGTGGAACTTGGGGCTTCCTAGGTTTGTGCCCAAGAGCAGAGTGAACAGCAGGCATTGGGACCAGGTATCAGGGTGGCAAGGACTATGAACTTCCTGGTTCCTTTGCAGGCTGTGATGGGCTTATTTGAATGATTCTTAGCCCCACAGGGCACCAAGGCCCCTTGCTCAGGGAGGAGCAGGTGCCTGCCTGGTCCTCTGGTTTGTTGGGGTCTAGGTTTGTTGGAGACCGCCTGCTCAGGACCAGCATTGGTGGAAGGTTTTTCCTAGGGGTTGAGATAGTACTTGCTGGTGTGAGGCCTCACCCTAAACAGCTCCGAGACTTGCAAGAGCAAGGGAGACCCCACCCCTAGTGGAGAAGGGGCCTCTAAACATTGTGGAGGGCCAGTGGGGAGGGACAGAGCCTCAACTTCCCCGGGCTGTTGTGTGTTCTCCCCATTGCTACTACCGTCCTGAGGGCACGTGGGGGTAAAAAGTCAGAGTCAAAGGGATGAGACACGGAAGAGACCAGAGATGGGGCCCAGCCACCCACTCTTCACTGCAGCCAAGCCCCGCTTAGGAATAGGAGTCGTGATCTTACGGGGGTCACACATCCCTCGGAGAAGCTGGTAGGCTACACACATGCCACCTCTAACAACGCAGGTGTGCAGTCTCTTACTTTATCACATCGGATGTTAATTTTCTTTATAGAGAAGAGGTCTCTTCCTCTCACCTTGGAGGTTTTCTGTTGGTCTTTGAGTTCTGCCTCAAGGTGAGGGGGCCCCAAAGGCCTCTTTGTTCAGTGTTGACCATTGTGTGGAAGGGAGGGAGTCTTGGGACAGAGGAAGCTCACGCCAGCCTCCAGGCACATTCTTCTCACTTTAGTAGTGCTCGAGTGGTCTTTCAGTCCAGATTGTTTTGGCCAAAACGTCTGTCCTGTGTCCTCTGTTGTGATTCACAGGTCACCCACAAGGTCCGGATATAACAGATTCTCTTAGGTTGGCAGCTGCTTACCTCCTGCCCTTGGGCCCCAGTACTCCACAGGCCCTCAAGTCCCACTAGGAGGTTTACCTCATTCACAGCCAGCTCCAACAAGGGTCAAAGTACACAAAGGGGAAGAAAAAGGCCAGAAATTATGACTTCTTTTTAAAATTCCCTCTCCAGGAGGTCCTGACTGCGACGTTGGACCTTGAGGATGTGAGGAGCTACAGGGCAGAAATTTCTTCTCGGAACCTGGCGGTGAGTACTTAGTTGAGGCCTGCCTGGGAGCAGGTCCAGGACTCAGAAGGTGTCCCCTCCACTGAGGGTGTGGCTGAGGCTGTGGGCCCAGTGACAATGCTGATGGAACATAAAGAGTGTGGCTCCAAGAAAATCTGAGCTCTAGCTGCCCTCAGTGGTCACCTTCCTGAGCCTGGGACGTCAGACGGGCACAGTGTGGTGGGGCAGCAGGAAGAGGGGCTGTGAGGTCCATGCAGGTGGAGGCCTAGCCCACCTGGCAGCGTGGAGGCCCTGGGTTGGGCAGCAGTGAGGGCAGTGTGAGCAGCTGGCCACAGGCTACCAAGGCCAACTGCCTGCTGGAGTTGGGACAGGACCTGGGGTCTGGTGAATGTGTCCCAAACCCCTAACGTGAGCACGGCCTTCATCCAACTCGGGGTCCTAGCATTTCTGTAAGATTCCAGGTCCCTGGGTGGCGAGCTGCAGTGATCTTGCAAACATTGTGAATGAATAATAATACCCCTGCCACCTAGTTTGCCCCTTATGGCAAGTTTCTGCTGTTTTTGCTGCATTCGTGAGTTGTAGCAGTTCCATAGTCCATGTAAGAATATTTCCAGACCCAGACGGGATTGGTGCCCACGAGCAGCCGCTCCTGCCCGCTCCCTTGGCCTGGAGACCACTGACCTGGTCTCTGCCCCTGAGGACCTGTCCTTTCTGGACATTTCATAGGAATGGAATCCAGAAGTGCTTGTTGATTTCCCTCTGGCTTCTTTCACTTTCCAGAGTCCAGGCTCGTGCACGCTGTGGCGTGTGGCAAGGGCTCATTCCTTCTTCCAGTGAGTGTGTTCCGTTGTGGGGATGGACCGCAGTGTGTTTTTACCTATTGGACACTGAGGCATTCGTAGTTTCTGTCTGCTGTAACACTCAGGGACAGACTTTTGACTGGGATCCTGCTTATTCTTTTCATAGCTATATTCAGGGGTGGAGTTGTTGATTTACTCTTCCTTGACCTTCTGACAGGCTGACAGTGTTTTCCAGAGCAGCTGCCTGCTTTCTGTCCCTGCCAGTAGTGTTGTGGGTGTGAGTTCTACACAGCCTCGCGGGCACACGGCACCACCTGTGGCACTTGATTTGAGCTGCCTGGTATCCTTGTGGTGCTAGTGTCTGTCTCCCACTGGCTGTTGGAGCTCCAGGCACCTGTGGAGACTTCTGTAACGTGGGAATGTCACTGTCTTATGTGTCCAACAACAGGCCAGCAGGGTGAGCCCCTACCCCCGAGTGAAGGTGGACTTTGCTCTCTCCCACCACGAGGACTTGCTGCAGCCCGTCACTGAGCCTGTGGAGTGGAAGTACCACAGGCCTGAGGAGGAGATAAGGTGGGTGGCCCTCAGCTCTGGGGACTCTCACGTGGCCATCCCCTTTCCATCCAGTAGTGCCCCAGTGTGCACAGGGGGTAGGCTGGCACAGAGCAGTGTGTGCAGTGCCCTCCCCCAGGGCAGGCCTTGGGCTCAACAAGCCTGTGCCTCCCCCAGGCTCTACCTGACTCTGCCGTGTCTTTGTGCCATGACTTTGGCCCAAAGTCTGCCCTGTGTGTCACAGATTTATAAAAGAGATAATGGTGATGCCCAACCCCAAGGTTGTCCTCAGAACCAAATTGCCCTAGTTCCCCTGGAGCACAGACTGGGAGATGGCCAGAGCCTAGCCCCACTGACCAGCACCTCTAGATTCCCTCCCCTAGGGGACTATCGCCAGGGTGGCTGCATTGCTCCACTCTCAGTGCCCTGATTGCTCTGCAGCCTTGGACCTGCCTGCTGGCTCTGGGATTATTTGAGACGAAGCCAACAGGTAAGGCACCCAGTTTCCAGCCAGCTCGCTATGCCTCTTGTATTGGTTGGTCTGTACCAAACTGTAGAGGAAACCTGTAGCTTTTTCTCTACGTGAAGCTAAAGGCATTTATCCATTGTGCCTTGGGGATGGGGGTGGTATCTGCAGAACCAGAGGGCAGTCGGGCAGTTTTACCTAGATGTTCCGAGTGCTCTATCTGGAGTTGTGTCATTTGGTGTGCCTGTAGTTTATTAGGGGAGAATCAGCCATAGATAAGCCCCACAGAGAAGTTCTCCATGCTTTCAGGTCTCTGACACTTGTGGGGGATTTTTCTCAGCCCTGGGATGGAATTGACATCCCGGAGTGTTTTCATGGGTCTCTATGGGGTTCTCTGGGCAGAGCTGGGCTGCTCTCTGGGTTTGCTGCTTCTCTGGAAGTCTGTTAATACTGTGCTTGGTTGGCCCGTTCCAGGCCGGGTTCTTCCTGCCCCTGAGTGGCGGTGTGGACAGCGCGGCTACTGCCTGCCTCGTCTACTCCATGTGCTGCCAGGTCTGTGAAGCGGTGGCAAGAGGAAGTAGGTGACATCCATGGGCCCTTGGGAGTGCCAGGGGTAAGGGGCACTAAAGAAGGCAGAGGAAGCCCCAGATTGTGAGCATTGTGGGCTCATGGTAAAGCCTGTTGTCACATCACGTTTACATCCTAGGGCCACAGAAGCCCCTCCCTGGGGCATATACCTGATGTGGCCCAGAGTAGACAGCTGACCCTGCCTCCTGCCCTTTGACAGTGTGGCTCAACAAAAGGATAGAGGCTCTGTTAAATCACCCCCTGGTGTGCAGCGGCATTGAAGACAGCCTTAGTGGGGGCAGGGGAGGCTCACAGTGAAGCCATCAGCTGCCAAGGGTGCGGCTTGCCTGCCATGCAGAAACCCTGGTAACAGAAGGGGCCAGCTATGCGTGTTCCCTGGTGACGGGCTGGGGTTAGCCTTGCAGACAATTGGTACATAACACTGCCTTCTACTTGATCTCTCCGGGGTAATCTAGATCAGGAAGTATTGACTGACATCCGGGCCATTGTGGACAACAGCAGCTACACCCCTCAGGGCCCTCAGGAGCTGTGTGGACACATACTGACCACCTGCTACATGGCCAGTGAGAACTCCTCCCAGGAGACGTGCTGCAGGGCCCGAGAGCTGGCCCAGCAGATTGGAAGGTAGGTCAGCCCTGGTGCTTAGCACAGCCTGGCACCTGTGACATGGGTCAGGGCCACTGACATTTCTGCTTCTGTCCGCCTAGTGTTCACTGTGAGTCTAGGAGCCAACCTCTCTTCTGCTTTCTCTTAACTTGGGTCAGATTTTAGGAAAACCATATGCTCCCAAGTCCCAGCCCTAGTACAGTTACTGCTGTCCCTCCCTCCCCCTTGCACCCCAGGCACGGCTGTTAGGCAGGTACGCTCCAGCACGAGAGCACAGGAAGCCAGCCCAACAGCAAGACCCTCCCCTCCCACGTCACTTCTGCCATCCCTGGCTGCCTCTGCCTCTTGGGAAGGGAGAGTACTTTCAGAGAGGCAAGACTTGGTTTCATTCAAAGCTCCCTGCTTATTTCCCTCTTGGGAAAAAAGGAGCTGTCTATTCAGTTTGTTGAGTATAGCTAGAGCTGCCCCTCACCAGCAGTTCCTTGCCCAGGGCCCAGGAGAGTTAGAGGCAGGAACGCAAACAGCAGAACAGGTATTTACTCAGCAAAGTCCTTAGTAGCACTACACGGAGGAGCCAAGAGACAGAAGCAACCTGCCATCCATTCAAAGTGCAGTTTGCCCAACAATGGAGTTTTTTATTTAAACTTAAAAAAATCATTCATGTATGTATGTATTTGGTGTAGGGTCTCACTGCAGAACTCGGACTCGTAGTGATCCTCCTGTCTCAGCCTTACCAGTGGTAGGATTACAGGCGATCACCACCTCTCCCAGTTTTGGTCATGGCTCAGCACAGGGATGGCGTGACATGCAGTACCAGGAATCACACCCAGGTCCTTGCACTTGCCAGGCAGGTGCTTAGACTGCCGAGCTATCTCCCCAGCTTCATACAGTGGAGTCTTAATCATAAAAAAGAATAAAGCACTGATGCCTGCTGCAGCGTGGGCAGACATTTAAATCATTGTGCCGTGTAAAGGATGCAAGGCCACATAATTGTGTGGAATGTCCAGATCAGGCAGATGCATAGGTGAGAATGCAGACTAGCGGTTGCCAGGGGCTGGAGGGTGTAGGGGCGGGGCATGGTGATTAACAGGGCCAGTGTTGCCTTCCAGGTGCTAAAGTTCTGGGACGGCATAGCAGTCATGGCTGCACAGCACTGTGAGTGCAGTGCAGGGTGCTTTACACCTCACAGTGGCGAGTGTTGTGTGTGTCTTACACACAGACAGACAGACACACACACACACACACACACACACACACACACACTGCCTTCCACACTCCTCGTTTTTCCTTTCAGCCACCACATCGGTCTCAACATTGACCCAGCCGTGAAGGCCATTATAGGCATCTTCAGCCTGGTGACAGGGAAAATGCCTTTGTTTTCAGCTCATGGAGGAGGCAGCAGGGAAAACCTGGCACTACAGAACGTGCAGGTACGGCCCCTGAGCCTTAGCC
>PVKN010042660.1:0-10362 GCA_004027915.1 Capromys pilorides | reverse complement strand
GATGCATTATCATTTTCACTATTTGTGTTTCTGTATGAACATCATTAAGAATTTGAAACCTTTTATTTGAGTCGTTTATAACCTCTATTTCAATTTTTTCCCCAGTTTGAATTTACCTAATTTAATATCAAAGATATGTAAGCAAAACTCTCCAGTAAAGAAATGAACTAAAAGTCCATCAAATGTCTACTTAGGCCCCCCAAGAAAAGCCATTAAATTAATGAAGAAAATAAATGACTTCTCTCTAAGACAAAACATAGAGTTTGAGTTTCATCTGAAGGACTCAGGTTTGAAAATGACATGCTGATTTACATCTACCCACAAAAAATCATGAAAGTCAAACAACCTCTCTGTTACTGAATTTTTTTCCACATTCTTAACTGACGCTGATGTCCAGGGCTCTGGTCTTTCTAATGAATTCACTGACTTCTATGGTTCAGGGAAACCCATCTAAGAAGGAGATAAACTTTCTCCTAAGAAATTCAGAGTATCACTATGACAACAGAAAAACATTTTCAAAAGGAAAAATAAGTAACAGGTCTGGAAGGAAAATTTTCCCTGAGCAACTATGATCTCCTCACAAAAGAAGAATTAGCTTTTAAGGAGAAATAACAAAATGCATAGGATTATGCAAGGAGGAATGTGAACCTTGGCGCTTTGTTCCACTGTGTTGTCACAGCGTAAGTCAAAATATGCATTTACTACTCAAGATCATTTTCTTTCAGTGTAGAGGATGATTTCCCAAACTCTAAGCATAATTTAAAGATGAATGAGGTAGATTATTTATTTATTTGGTTATTTATTTATTTATTTATTTATTTATTTGTATTTACTACAGGATCTACAGGGTCTCACTACATAGATCTGATTTGTAGTGATTCACCTGTGTTCAGTCTCCCAAAGAGCTGGAATTATAGGCACACACCACCATGCCCAGTCTCAATTGTCCACTCCTCATACCCCGGGGGGCCTGGCCAGCACAGCAGGCCGAGGATCAAACCTGCTGGCTGCTGCCTCTGCCTAAGCAAGCGCTTTAGCCCATGGAGCTATTTGACTGGCCCTAAGTAGACCAATTTAGCTGTCACTGAGAAAATAAATCACAGGATGGTTCTATTCAAGCCACTACATAAGGGTGCATACGTATGTGTGCGAATTACTCTTAATGTATCCGGGAAGATGAATCCATCCGGCTTATCTAAAGAAATCCTAATTGAGCAAGCTTCGTTGTCTTCAGTCTGGTTAGTATCATAAATAATAAAATGCCATGCACTAAAGAAGCCATTAGCGTTCGTGAGTCTGAAATGTGTCACACTTTACAGCTGGCTCATGTATATGGCAGGCAACAAGTCAGGTACACTGCCTTGGGGACGACTCAGAACAAGCATTCCCACATGAGAAGGGAAAAAAGAATCTTACATGCTCCTTTTGAAGAATCCAGATCTATACTCTGGAGACAGCACAGCTTGTATTCCAGTGTTTTCCATTTATACTAAAATTCTAAGCTACAGGAAAATAGCATGCAGATGTGCTGTTTGTGATTTGGGGAGACTTTTCATGCCAGAGTCGATGGCTAGCGTAACAATCATATTTTTAAAGTGTTAGCATTACATTTGCCACAAACTGTCACTTCTGCATAACATGAACAGTTAGAAATAAGACAATAAATATCAGCACCTTGAAATCACTCTTCAATTAAAAATCTAAACAGTAAGCACTTGCATCTTTGATGTCCCTCCGTGACACTAGACCTCTAACCAGATCCCCCACAACACATATATCAGGCTCATGATGTAGACAGTGGCTATGGAGCCCTTGAGAACCTGCAGGTTCCCCCCATCATCCTGGAAGTGACCTTCATGGGCAACAGTTCAGAATTTTTGAGTTTTGTTGTTCATTGTATTTAATTAGTAAGCTGCATTGAGCAGAACATTTTATTACTCAGAACTTGATCAAGTAAGACACAACAAATGGATGACTTCTGCCATAGAATTGTGCTGTCTGAAGAAAGTTTATAAACACTTTTAAGCCATCAGTGAATCCCTAAAGATAGAGAAAAAATCATAAATGCCTTTGGAGTGGTCTAGGAGTGAGCCTCTCCCCAAATGTTAGCAGCTAGTTCCTTGATCTTCATTCAGCATGTCCAAGCTTCCTGCTAATGCAGTCATGGTTTGCCTTGGGGTACTCTTTTTTTTTAAGTGTTTGTGTTTGCAAATGCAACAAAAAGCAGATGAAATTCTAGACAGAGACCTGGGTGGTGTGAATGAGCAGGATTAGAAGTATTGTTTAAAACTGAAGTGCACAATATGGTGTAAGAACTAAAATATGGGCTTAAAAATACTTTGTCCAAATGTTATTTTCTAAGGGTGGTAGTCTTAGCTAGAAACACTAACTTCTACTTTGTAGAAATCTTCCATTTTATAAGTTACCTGCGTTTTAAAAAAATTACTATAAATGATTTGAGCTCACCTCTTAACTCCTTCGCAAATGCCTGTCTGGTGCTTTTCTGGTAATACTTTAGCTTTATTAAATACTATTACTTCAGTTATAGCAGTTATATCAAGATATAGATTTATAAATTGCACATTTTCAATACCAACCATTGATGTCAATTTATTCCATAATAACACATTCCATAAAATTAAACTGCAAAAGATTTCCCACATTTGTTTTACATTCTATATGTATAGCTTTTGAATAGTGATTTTGATGAATTCCAGCTGGTTTAAATATGCAGCCCAACTCTTATATAACAGATTCCTTTCAATTCTTATTGTGTTCACTGAGCCCCATTTTAAGAGGGCTATCTGGTAGGACAAAGTGCTAATATATCCTTGTAAGAAAAACAAAATAAGAAAACTAATCACTCTGCCAAATTTAAGACCACCTTCTCTTACTGTTAGACCGCTAATAAGAGTGAAAAATAACTCTAATTTTGGGGAAAACTGAATTAAAATTTAAATGTGTTTAGCAACCTTCTGGACTGTTAAATTGTTCATTATCTACTGGAGCATTAAAATGATTTCCGCCATTCATGTGTGTTGCCTGTTTTCATAAATCCATCTTACACATTTTGCTCTCCCCTCCACTTCCCAGCCCTCCACCCTCTACCAGCTGGAATACATCAAGAGCAGACACCAAGGCAAATGTTGACCCCACCCTCCTCCTTTCATTGTAAGGCACCGTCAAAGCCAGAGCACTAATTTAGTTCGGTTTCACCAAGGAAGGCAGCCATATTGCTATTTAAGATCCTACTTTGGATTTTTATAACTACGTTAACATGAGAGCTTTATGTTTTGGTCAAAAACTTCAGCCGCACTGAATTTCATCAGATCAGGATATCCTTTCTATGGAAGAATCCTCTTTATTAAACTTTGATAATCTTTGCTGTCAGGGTCAGTGTCATTTTTTCCAGTAACAACTTCTCTGAACTGTGCAATCCCCAACCCCGAAGAGCATAAATCTTCCTTGAAAAGGTCAAAACAAAAAAGCCCCTATGATCACCCAAACACGTAGTTCCCTTGCGCTTGCATAGTAGCCTATGGTCATCTCAACATGCACAGAAACACTCTGGGCAAGACGCATGCACGAGTGAGCTGGTGTGGGAGACAGAAGAGCCATAACAGGACAAAGAACTTACTTTGCTGTTCCCCTGTGCAGGTAGCCATAAGAAAAAAGAGAAAATAGATGTTAAATATAAACATATTTTAAAATCACAAGATTTCTCTTGCTAGAGCAGAATCAAAACAAATCATTTGAATATTCACTGACATCCCGTAATGCACATCCAGCACCCAGGGCTCATGGGCAAGTCCCAGATTCTATGGAGGTTAAGTGAAATCATACATTTATAACATCAGAAATCGTGACAGAGATTTCCCTTCTTTCTTTCAGCTTGGAATACTTGAGGTATGGGAACCAGGCCAGAAAGAATTGGTTTGAATTGGTAAAAAGCGAGCTGCTAGCATGAAAAGCAGAGCAGTTAGTATGTTGGCCTGCCCTTTCCTGACGGCCCCTCCTCCAACATGCCAAGCAGTGGAAAATTCCATCAGCCAGTGCATCTTTAAACAAACACTGCACCCTTGGTTTCAAAGAAGGTGGAATTAAAAAAAAAAAAAAAAAAAAAGGCAAAGACAGCAGAGGAAAGGAGTGGGTGGCTCTGGGGAGACAGCGTAAGCGGACCAAGTTATGACCTCCATCTGTACCATTCCTTTATTTTGTAAATTATGAGCTTTGGCTTGGCTTGGCATGGGAAGCGAAGACTGTATAGTGGGCCTGCCGCCAAAATAAACACTGGTTCACATTCAAGAAAATGGACTGGAAAGGTTAATCACAAAAATGTAGTCATCTCTAAAAGCGACACTCTGGATGGAGACAGAGCAGCCAGCGGCGGGCGGCAGGCAAATGGCTCTCCTATTTCAAACTGGAGCTGCGAGAGCATGATTTATATCAAACAATTTAACTCACATATGGCCTAAAAAAATAAAACCGTGATTCATTACTCCCAGGGCAGGCCGAGTCCTTGCAAGGTCAGATCCTGTGGGGGAGACGGGATGGGATATGGCCCAGGAACAGATCTGAAAGCCTCCTCGCAGGGGCCCAGGAGGAATTTCTCGGTGAGTCGTGGAGGAGCAGAGAACTGCGAGCAAAGTGCGCACCTCGCGTCGATGAGAGACGGGAACAGAGTGCAGCAACAGGTCAGCGTGGAGTTGTGGCATTTAGGGTTCAGTTTAAGAGTGTGGAGGGGGAAACACACACGGCAGTGTCCTGAGGGAGCGCTAAGGCAGCAGTCCCAGGACAGTGGTTTTTTTTTTCCTGGAAAAACAATGCTAACTGGTGACTGGGAAAATGCCTCATCCTGCGGCCACTACCGGCCACCAAGGCTACTCTATTTCATGAAGAAAACACTAACAGGAGAGTGTAGAGAAGCTTCTTGGCACTGAGCTGCTGTAAGATAATCATTAACACCCCAGCTTATCTGAGGCATACTGCCATAGGAGTGGATGAACGGGGGAAAGATGAATCCTTTCTAGGGATTAAGCCAACTGTCCAATAAGGTAAAAAGAGAATGCTGGGAGTTTTATCACAAGCAAAATGCTATTTTAGAGAATAATGGGACGCTGGTTCTTCCAAGAAGTACAATATTGCTGAAAATACCTCAAACAGATGTAGTTTATTGCATTCCACACCCTGCAGCTTTTGATCTACCAAATAAGTTTCAGGAGTTTAACCAAGTTTTTTTGCACATTAGGGGATGACTGGCTTCCCTACTCTGTGGCAGATGGTTCTGTTTGTAGTGGCAACAATGATGTCACAGAGTAGGAGGCCTTAATTCTTAAACACAAGAAACACACAAGCAGAGGCTGTGGTGTGGCTTGGCCATTTCTTATTTTATTCAATCATTTTCTAATCTTCTGTTCTGTGAGGGGCAGAGCAGTCATGAATGGTGCATTGTAAATGCTTTATAAGTAGCTCCATGACTGTGGGTAACAGCAATTTGAGTTGAGGACCTGGAAAATATTCCTCCTGAAGAATGTAGCTGCTATGTGTGTAGTACTTCAGAAAAACCTAAAAATAAAGTCGAGGGTAGTGAGCTATTATAAATCTTGTGTTAGTACACTACTGGTTGCATGTATATGAGTGGTTATCACTGCATTAATAAATATTTGTGGAGGCCCATGACCTTTCCTCTTCTCCCCACACCCCCCCACAACTGATAGAGAGATTTTTTTTCCTTATTTGACACAGAAAAAAAATTCACTGCTAAGAGTCTATCCAAAAGGAATTTCTGAAGTACCAAAAGGACCACATTGCAAGCTGGTTTTAACCCACAAAGCAGTCCTCAAAGTATCAATTATGGCTGGGAGAGTCCTGAGTTCAGAGAGAAAGTGAAGTTCCAAAGTGTTTCACTTTCTCCTATAAATCTTTTTTCAGTGCTGGGGGAATCAGACCCAGGCCTCACACATGCTAGGTGACCTCACTGTACCACTAAGGTACACCCACAACTCTACTGTCACTTAGGTTTCTTAAGAAATAACACTCAATAAGCAGGACCATTCCTATGTATTTAGCTCATATAAACTTTAAAAGCTCTGAAGTTTCTGCCATGACAAATACGCATAACTGAATTTGCACCCAGTTGTTTCCAGGGCGTATGTGGATCTCAGGTTGCTCCTTTCAGATGGCCAGCAGGCCAGTATCTGAGCACAGGCTTGGGAATTCTCTCCTCCCTTGACAGCCCTGGACTCCCTGTGGCCTGACCCAGGTAGCCTCCCAGGCTGGCCTGTCCCCTCAGGCGGCAGCCACACTCCCTTTAAACAACTCCGCCTCCTCAGCCAACAGATGAGGAAGTTCTCACATACCCACTGGCAGTTCCCAAAGAAATGGTTACGTACTAAATTGGGAATTGCTGCTCCTGTGGACACAGGGATGAGAGCGAATAACAAGGTCAGGTGATACTGAATACTTTCACCCAGCTGAAGGCACTGAGCTCTCTGTGATGCATAAAACCTTTAATTAACCCTATGAAATCACACCCAGGAAGAAGTGCTTATTTTCAGTGAAGAATGATTCTCTCAGGGGTCAAGTGAGGTGTGTGGGCTGCACCACAAATGATGGCAGGGTGAAGGGTCAAATGTCAGTGGATCTGGCTTCAAATCTACTGCATCCACTACACACAGTTGTGTTTCAAAGAATTTGAACTTGGAATTCCTTAATGTTTACATATTAGTCTTATTATAAGCCAACAAAACTGTGCTAGAAAAATCAGCTGTTTTGTCTTATAATGTTCTTTAGACACTCAACCAAGTTCACTCTTATTTGTAATCACATGTATAGAAAAAATATAGGTAACACATCAGTAAAATAAACTGTTAAGAGGTTTTTCATAGTAGTCTGTACTGATACACACACATGTACACACACACACACACACAGTATTTCAGGCTCAGCAGCGAAAATAACTATAAAATATCTTTACTTTGAAACATAGTTATTTAACAATACAAAACTCTTTAGTGGTCATGTTTTCAATTTAATGGCCGCAAGAATAGTAATAAAAGAAATCAAACTGCACTAAATCCAAGTTCAGATTGAAATATATTTTTAAAATGTTGAGGTTGTTCAACACTGTCAAATGTCAAGCTGACAAAATGCTCAGTTTGTGGCTTAGAGAAGTTATCTGTTAAGTCACAGAGTAAGACATTCACACAGTGGTAAAGTGAGTCTTGTATTCATTTCTATTTCAGGAACGCATATTCTATTGTTCAGAAAAGAATTCTACATTTTGCTTTGAATGTGGAAAGATTAAGATAGTTAAAGTCACAAATAAATGCACACGAAGAAATAAAAAGTGATCAGAAAATGCACAAGGGAAAATAATTGGGCTGTTGCATTTATACAGATATGAAATTATAGTTTTTATCACCTAAAAATTATTTACTTGCATCTTTCTCTCCCCTTGGGAAATTTGTATAAAATAGGTACTGTATCTTTTTCGTCTTTGAATCTTTGGAATCTACTATAATAGTGATACTTGAAGGAAAGAAGGGAGAAAAACGGGTCCACTTAAAGAGAAATAAATCTTTTAGAAAACATCAAGACAGGTGACCTAAGGGACAAAGGAAACAGTGGACCAGAATATTTTGATATGTATGACATAAGAATATTTTGTCATGTGGAGGTGATATAAAAACATATTGATGATGTTTATAAAAATGTGTACATAAGACCATGGAAAAAATAATCTACTCCAAACTTCAACTTATTCAAATACAGGTAATGGCGGCTTAACTTACTGATGTCAAACTTGCACTATTTTAAAAAGTGATACATCTAGAAAGTTCTTTTTCTTTTAGAATGTTCTTTCTAGTCAAAATATTAGTGTCTGTGCAAAAAGCAGAATTTTGTGAATTTAAACTCATGTCTATGCATGATACATAAAAGTTTTGTTATTAGGGTAATGATTGACAGATTTGTTTTTGACTGAATAGTTTATCAATAAAGAAGCAAAATGATACACTCCTAAAACCTAAAACCTTAGAGATGTCAATTATGAGGTTAATTTGATTTTGTCAAAGGTTTCTAAATGAGGAATATCTACCTAAAACTAATTCTTCCCACAAATCTAAGAGTGTTAACAAAATCAACTCTGTAGATAAACATTCTACTTGATTGATTTCAACAGTTAGCTTTCCTTAAACATGTGAAAGTCAAGCCATTCTTTAACATGATCTGTAGGACTACGTGGTGCATAAAAAATGTGAATACTGTTTATGATGAAAACTGAGAAAAGCTCTACTCTTGGCACACTGCCAAGTGTAATTTCCTGTCTTGTCTCTGGTGAGCTGTAAGAACTTCTTTGTCTTGATATTCTGAGCAATTGTACCAAATGTGTATTTATAAACAAATGAAAATGTTGTGCAAAGAAAATAGATTATGTGGGGCACAGCTAGACTGTTTATAAGTGAGTATTTGAATAAAAAACGTAACTAATACTTCGGCTATCTTCTTGCTGGAGAGCTATGGATACAGGAAAATCCAGGTTTATTAAAAAAATAGTCCATTGTGGAATGCATAATTTTGTTTTTCCATGATAATTTTCCACTTATAGAAAATCTGTTAAATAATTTCCTTAGATAGAAAACTGTAGCGCCATTAGAATGTCTTTAATTTACAAAATCATAACTTGAACTATTTGAATAACCACTATGGTTGCATGTAAGGAAGACACATGCATAAGGACATACATGCATACATGTCATCATCAAGCATATATAGAAGAGAAAATAGCATGAAGCATTTATAATCTGTGTGGGCTGTATTACAACAACCACAGAATTTTTTTTTTGTGCCAGGGATTCAACTCCAGACCTTGCGTTTGCTAGACAGGTGCATGTGCCTCTGAGCTATATCCCCGAGCTAGCCACAAAATTTTAACCTTTTAGCTATTGCAGAAAGTTGTCTCTAAAGAAAATGATCCTTTTACTACCAGTAATAATTATTAGTAGGTTTATTATACATGGAATTGGGAGTGCTTGCTCGGTCCTGCCCTATTCAATGCTTCCCATGATTTATGTCATTGGCTTCTAGCAACCAACTTATGAGAAACTGTTTTAGTTTATTTGTTTGTTTGTTTTTTGTATTTAGGACAGGGCCTACAGGGTCTCACTATGTGGATCAGACTCAGTGATTCTCCTGTTTTCAGTCTCTCAAGTGCTGAGATAACAGGCACACGCCACCATGCCCAGTCTCAATGGCCATCTCAGGGTGCTCCGGGGGCGGGGCTGGCATGGCATGCCAGGGATAGAACCCCGGAGAGAAACTGTTGTCCTCATTCCAGAAAGAAGACCTTGAAGTGCAAATCAACTAGGTTACCTGCTTCAGCTGTTGCAGCCGGTAAGTTAGCATGTGCAACTTGTAGACAGCACATTCTGCTACTCCTCATAATACCCAGTTATCACAGGCTTTAAAAACTGTAACTCTTATCATGGTGTTAACCGCCCCAACATCTTCTAATGGCGTCTCATTTCATTCACAGTGAAAGCTATTCATTTCCTTCACTGAGCCCCTGACCACCCTCTTGACATCCAGCTGCCCATCCTCTAAGCACACAGATTGGCTCGTTGCTTCTCTGAGACACGACCTTGGCTACGTGCTTGCCCTGTCTCTGCCAAGAATCTCCCCCTCCGTGCTCTCATACCACTGGCTCCTATTTTCCTAGCAATGCCTACACAAATGCTGAATCTTTGGGCTGAAGGGATAGCTCAGTGGTCTAGGTGCCTTCCTGGCAAGTGCATGGTCCCGGGTTTGATCCTGGTACCACATGCTACACCAGCACCAGCCCTGGAACCTGGGACCCACTGTGCCAGCCACTGAAACTAGGTGTGGTGGTGCACACCTGCAATCTCAGCACTGGGGGTGCTGAGACAGGAAGATTCTAGCTGTGTAGTGAGACCCTGTACCAAATAAATGAATGAATGAATGAATGAATGAATAAATGAATGAATTTTTTAAAAATGCTGACTCTTAGAATAGGTCTTCCCTAAAATATAGCTCACTTGCCATTTACTTTCACTGTCTGTTCCTTAAACTTAATAAGTTTTTTAAATGATCATGACTCTAAACTAACCTATATAGTTAGTTACTCCTTCAGATGCTCAATGTCTGTTCCATAGGAAAAGCCCTTGGTTTTTACCTGTCTCACCAGTGTGCAGGATGATAAAAAAGCATGGTCTCAGAAGATTTTTGTGGAATAAATAAATAAAAAATTAAATATGTAGGCATTTGTAATATATAATATCTGTGACATTGAATATTATCCACTAGTGGATATGGGTGAGAGTAATAATAATTGGAATTGAAAAC
>PVKN010042659.1:0-10362 GCA_004027915.1 Capromys pilorides | reverse complement strand
TTTCCATTATTAATGGGTATAAATTAACATGCCCATATTGTATTTGATATTATTAAATATTATTCTGCTGTAAATGTGATTTTTAAATCTGATCTTTCATAGAGTTCTCTTTTGTCCTATACATCTTTCAGATTTCATTGTATCCAGTTAATTGAAGATGCGTTACTCCTCCCAGTTAAAAAGTAGTATAGTATGCTGTGTGTTAGGAAGTTACTCTTGTACTGCCAGACTGGTCTAGGTATCCACAGTAAGTCAGAACTAGAGTCACCGGTATTTTAGGTCTTTGTTTACTCTTTTCTGATTCCATTTAAAGTTATCCTTTCCATTACCTTAGACACCCTCCACCATCAGTGTTAGAGTTTGTATCCAGTCGTCCCCTCAAAGTCTCTTTCAGTCAGGGGTGGCTTCCAGAGTTTGTGATTGATTCTTGATCCAGTGCTGGCATTGTGGGTATGACTGTTATACCCACCTGGGGCAGGTGATTTGCATTACAATGTAAGGAAGGGAGAAAGGCCCAATAGCTGCCCCAGCTGCTGCCTCCCTTTGCTCTTTGCTATTTTCTGCAGTCATGAACTGCTGCCCTCTGCCCTGTGCCACTCTGCCTTGGAGCCGGCTGAGTATGGACTGAAACCTCCACTAACTGTGAGCTAAATAAACCTTCCTTAAAAAAAAAAAGAAAAAGCATAATGTCTTTTTGGATTTTGTTACTGTCTCATCTGCCTTTTCCTTGTTGCTGGTACAAAACACTTGACACCCAAAATTAAGCAAAAGAAGTTTTATTTTGCTCAGTTTGTGGAGGTTTCAGTTAGCTGGCTCCAAGGCTGAATGGCACCAGGCAGAGGGCAGCCCTTCATGGCAGTAAAAGACAGCACAGCACAAAGGGAGGAGTCTTGGCTGTGGCTGCTAGCAAGCTTTTTTCCTCCCACCTATATTCCCCAGGACAGAGTGTAGTGCTTAGACCCATTATCCCAACATTGGATCCAGAATTAGTCACAAACTCTAAAAGCTGCCCCATGCCTGTGTAAGGTTTTGGGGGACAACTAGACACAAACCATAACAGCTATGTTCAAGATTAAACCCAGGACCTCATGTACGTCAGGCATGTTACCTCCCACTGAGCTATAGTCCCCTGCCTTGGAATCATCTTGGGATTTATTTATTTATTTATTTATTTATTTATTTATTTATTTTTGAGGTGATAGGAATTGAATCCACAGCCTGCGCATGCTAGGAAACATAGGGAGCTGTGTTCCCAGCACAATAGTTTTAAAAAAAAAATTTTTTTTCTTTGTTTTTTGCTTTCCTATAAAACTTAAGAGAACTGTATCTTTCTTTTTTTTCCTTTTTCTTTTTTTTTTTTTTTTTAAAAAAAAAAAGGTGTTTTGGAGCTGGGTATGGCAGCACATACCTGTATTCCAGCACTCCAGGAGGCTGAGGCAGGAGGATTGCTGTGAGTTTGAGGGCTACATAAGCTACACAGTGAGTTCAAGGAACTACATAGCAAGACCCTGTCTCAAAAGACAGGTTTTCAAGCTAGGCGTGATGATACATGTATTAAATACTAGCACTGTGAGGCCAAGGCAAGAGATGACAAGTTGGAGTCCAGCCTAGATAACTCAGCAACTTAGTAAGACCCTGCCTCAAAATAGGAAAAAAACAGGCAGATATACACCTGTAGTCCTAGCACTCCGGAAGCTGACCATGTGTTCTAGCCAGTCTATGGGTGTAGTGAGCTCTAGGCCAAGGAGAAAGGGGTACTGTGGATCTAAGTCAGCATAAAGGCCTAGTTGCTCAAATGGAAAAAAAAAAAAAAAATGGAGAAAAATGTTACTGGAACCAAGATTAATAAGTTATAGTTTGTAAACTGATTTTTTGATGCTCAACAAATTTCTTTGTCATCTTTACATATAGCCTAACTAAATACTTCTGGCAACAATTTTAATTGGATTATGATTTCAGTTTCTTTTAGAATAGTGTTCTGGTGGATAGTTCAATGAATGTATGGTTCATAAGTAAGCTTCAGGGAATATACATAAATGATACCTGCAATTATCTAATCACTTTTGAGTGTTGCTGTGTTCTTTGGGCTGATATGGACCTCCTAGACCCAAGCGGGCCTTCTGCTCAGCCTTCCGAGCAGCTGAGGCTATAGCCATTAGCCACTGTACTGGCTATAGTCCTGTGTGTTGAGTTTTGATTCTTCCAGATGCCATTATAAGAAGATAACATTTAGTTTTGGGACAGCGTTGCTGATAATATCTCAGTCTTTTTGAAGGGGGCAGAATCTTGCTCATGTAGATCAGGCTGGCCTTGAATTTAGTGTGTAACCCAGATTACTTCTAATCTTGCCTTAGCCTCCTACGAGCTAAGATTATAACTGTGCCACCACACCCAGCAACATTTCAGTTTTTAATCATAGCAAGCATATTATGAGTTGCTTTCTTTTTTTTTTTTTTTTTTGTGCAGGGTATCACTACGCAGCTCAGACTCAGTGATCCTTCTGTTTCCTGCCTCACAAGTGCTGGGATTACAGGCATGTGCCACCACGCCTGGACTCCATGGCCAGCTCAGCATGCTGGGGGGAGGGAAGGTGCTGGCGTGGCTGGCGTGGCAGACAGGACCAGTAACCAAACCCTGGTCCCTATGCTTCCCTAAGCAAGCTCTTAGTCCACTGAGCTATACCGCCGGCCCTATGAGTTGCATTTTGAAAGTTTTTTGTTTTTTTTCTGGAAGCTGTAAATTCTTTAAGGATAGAATGATTTCTTGATGTCTTTAATTGCTTAATTTAATGCCCAATTTGTATTCAATTCCCTAAATTTCTTTTGCTGAGTATTTTGCAGCTTAATATTAGTAAGCAGTTATCCTTTTGAATTTAATAGTATTAATATGACATTCCTCTGTAGTTTTAATTCCAATAAAATTAATAATGATTTCTTCATATTTTTAGGAAATATTTGGTTGAAGTTTTCTTTTCATTTGGTGGTGCTGGTGATAAAACACAGGGCTGTCACACTGAACTACATCCCCAGATATTTTTATTTTTTATTTTGAGACAAGGTCTTGGTAAGTCACTTAGTTCTGAGCTCAGACTTCAGTCCTCTTGCCTCAGCTTCTCAGCATGCTGGAATTACAAATATATCTTACCACATCTGGTTTCATGACTCTGAAGTGCAGTGTTTATAGTTTGAAAGACAAGTTTAAAATAAAATTGTGGGTCAAAGTTGAAAAAAAATGGGCCTCCTTGTGAAAGTGTTTAAAAAGTCCACATCTCTTATTCTTCACAGGTCAGTCATTGGCACCATGAACTGGAATAAAGGTGGCCCTGGCACTAAGCGGGGATTTGGCTTTGGAGGTTTTGCCATTAGTGCTGGGAAGAAGGAAGAGCCCAAACTCCCACAACAGTCCCACAGCGCCTTTGGAACAACCAGTTCTTCTTCTGGATTTGGAAAGTCAGCTCCACCACAGCTTCCTTCTTTCTACAAAATTGGATCTAAAAGAGCCAACTTCGATGAAGAAAATGCGTAAGTTGGGCTAGGGGTGTGGTTTAGTGCTAGAGTGCTTATCTAACATGCAAGAAGCCTTAGCTTTGATTCACTCCCCCCCCCCCCCCAAGAAAAAACAGCTGGGCATGGTAGCACACACTTGTTAATTTCAGCACTCTGGGAGGCTGAGACAGAAGAATGACAAGTTTTAGTTCAGGCTGGGTAACTTAGTGACTTAGCAAGACCCCGTTTCCAATGAAAAATTTAAAAAAGGGAGACATGTAGCTCAATACAAAGGTCTAGTGCTCAGTCACCATACCACACATAAAAAAGCATAGATGGTAATTGCTGATGATTTGGCAAAGGATGCCTCAGCAACCTCCCTAATGCTAGAATTATTGGTATGCATTACCACACCCAGCTTGTTTGCTTGTTAGTTTTGTACAGGATCTCACTATGCAGCTCCAACTCATAGTGGTCCTCCTGTTTTCCACCTCCCAAGTGCCGGGAATACAGGCGCATGCCACCACACCCAGACTTGTTTAATTTTGATGTAGGGTGTAAGCAATATTTTATTTTTGTACTTTAGGGAAGGATCTACAGCATGTTGAGGGTCTCACTACTAGATCGGACTCCTGGGGATCCACCTATTTATAGCTTCCCAAGAGCTGGGATTATAGGCATGTGCCACCATGTCCAGTCTCAGTTTGCGGTCTCAGCACATTCCAGGGGTAGGGCCAGGACAGGCATGGCAGGCCTGGCAGGCCTGGGGATTGAGCCCCTGGCCTCTGCCCCTGCTTACATGCACTTTAATCCACTGAGCTGTTTGGCCGGCCCTTATTTTTGTTTATTAAGAATTAAGTGCCAGGCCAGGTGTGGGATGCATGGCCAGTAACCCCAGAACTCAGGTGGATGAGGCAGGAGGATTACCCCCTGGAAAAAAAACCCGAAAGTGCATTGACATCCTTTTTTAGAATGTTTATTGTAGGAAGAGCTGATGGTTCATTCAGGCTTTAAAGTTACTCTTTTTGGTGTTGAGACAGGGTCTCACTGTGCCCTATGTTTCAACTTTCAGGTATTTTGAAGATGAGGAAGAAGACTCTAGTAATGTTGATTTGCCTTACATTCCTGCTGAAAACTCACCTACACGTCAGCAATTCCATTCCAAGCCAGCAGACTCTGACAGTGATGATGACCCCTTGGAGGCATTCATGGCTGAAGTAGAAGTGGGTATTAGCAATCTGCTTCATTAAAGTATTTAGCAATCAGGGGCCAGTGAGATAGCTGAGCTGACTAAGCACCTGCTTATGCAAGCACAGGGACTGGTGTTTGATCTCCATACCACATGCCTTACCATCTCCGCCCTTAGCCTTTGGTATGCTGAGCCAGCAACTCAGTCCAGGCATAGTGGTACACACCTGTAATCCCATAATCTCAGCACGGGAGAGGCTAAAAACAGGAGGATCGGTATAAATCGAGCTGCATAGTGAGACCCTGTACCAAATACATTTTTAAAAAAAATTATTTAGCAATCAGGAATAATTATTAAGCCTTGCTCAAATTTGTCTGCTGTTTTGTTTTGTTTTTCATTCTCTGTATCCTCTTCTTCTGTTGTATTTTCAGAATGGTGAGTGGCTATAACATGAACACAGTAGCTCAAAAATTTTTTTCTGAGATACTAGGGATTGAACTCAGGGAACACCAAGCTACATCTTCAGCTCTCTTATTCTTTATCTTGAGATAAGGTGTTAACTAAATTGCCCACGCTGACCTTGGACTCCACCTCTCCTCCTTCAGCATTCTGAGAGTAGCTGGCATTGTAAGTATAAGCCAGCATGCCTGGCGGAGGTCAGGATCTGCACGTCTTGTTTTATTTTAATGATCTTGGTGTACTGTGTAGAATAAGAATGGTCTTCATTGTGGCATAGGTGCTTTACCTTTTTTTTGGAGACAAAAATCCTACTTGGTAGTTTAGGGTGGTCTTGATCTTACCCTGTAGCTCAAACTAGCCCTGCCTTTGCATTGATCCTCCTGTCCAGGCCTCCCAAGTACTGATTACTGGTATTTGCCACCATGCTTTTAGTATGTGCACGTGTGCACTTGTGTATGTGTGTGTGTGGCAATTAACCTTAAGAAATTTACTAAAATTTCAAATTCTGTATTAATATTGACACTTGTGAGGACACACCCCACCACCCCTTTTAAATTTTCTTAGCAATTTTTTTATGTCTTTACTTTTACTTATAAATGACAATTGTTACACCAAATGACAAGTTCTTTTTTTTTTCCCTTTTCTTTTTCTTTTTTTTTTTATTTTTGTATTTGTTATAGGGTCTCATTATGCACGCAGCTCACAGCTTGGACTCATAGTAATCCTGCTGTTTTCAGTACCCCAGCACAGGGGTACGCCACCACGCCCAGACTCAGTCCCCAGCTCAGTGCACCCAGGGATGGGGCTGGTGCAGCATGAGGGACTAGGGACCGAACCCTGGTCTCTGCGCTTGCCGAAGCAGGCACATAGTCTGCTGAGCTATCTTACTGGTCCTCAAATAACAAGTTCTGAAGTCCTATTATCTAGTAAATTTTTTTGTTTTTTGTTTTGAGATAGCATTTCACTATGTAGGCCAAGAAGGCCTGAATCTTATATGTATCCCAGGTTAATCTCAAACTAATGATCCTTTTGCTCAGCTTCTAAGTGTTAGAATTATAGGCATGTACCACCACACCTGGTTCATCCAAGTAAGTATATTCACAGTCACTGTTCTAATTTTTCCTCACAATATACTAGTTTAAGGCTGGCTGCTGCTTCAAACATGTTACAAAGGACTGTTTACTACTTTTTCATAAATAAAGCCCCTGACCTTTAAGAAAGTATAAGGGAAAAAAGTTACTTAATCCCTCCCTCCCTTTGAAGAACTTTTTTTACCCACTAAATCTAAGAAAAAGTCAATACTGACATACATGCTGCTTGAGCTAAAATGTATAGGTAAATAGGCAACATATACTCGTTACATTGGTGAGAAATATGAGATAAAAAGATGAAATCTTGGCAAAGGTACATGTCTGTCGAAAGAAGTTAGATATACTACTTTCCAAAAAATAAAAGGAACTATTATAAAACCAAATAACTTAATGTATTTTGTAAGAATAAAATATTCCACAAGAACTACAGTGCCAATCCAGGAAACAGGCACTTGTTCTATCCATTTATGTGGTAGTTTTCATGGATTTCTGGCCAGATGTCGCAGACAAATGCTAACAGGTTATTCAGAACCTCGTTGCTGTTCTGGAGGATGGGCATCTTCTCCTGGGTCTTCCCTACTTCACTGCTACAGCTGCCATGGCATCTTAGGGCTACAGCTTCCTTGGCCTTGAATTCTTTCTCCCTCTGCAAGCGATGCTGCTTAATCTCAGCCTGAGCTTCTTTGGCTTGTTTCTCTCTCCAGTTCTTTGATTTGCAGGCTTCGGACATCTCCACAGCCCGCTTCTTGGCTTGCATCAGCTGCTGAATTCCTTGCAGCTGGCTGGTCATGCTGCTGTGGCTCCCAGGGCAAGTGAGCAGCCTAGCCTGGGGTAGCAGCACTGCAGATAGCTCTCATGGAAATTTTTAAACATATATAAAAGCTAAATAATAAAACCAACCTCTGTATACCTGCTTCCCAAATTTATCAGTTAATCACTTTTAATCTTTTATTCATTTACTAATTTCGTACAGGGTATCATTACACAGCATGTAGTGATCCTCATGTCTCAGCCTCTCCAGTGCTGGGATTATAAGTGTATGCCAATAAGCCCCGCTCTGGTGGCCAGCACAATGTGCCCAAGGTTCCAGGGCCAGCACGGCATGCAGTACTGGTTCCGGTTCCTTATGCTTTCCAGGCAGGCACTTAGACCACCAAGCTATTTCCCCAGCTCTCAGTTAACTACTTTTAATCAATTTTGTGTCATCAGACCTCTTGCTCTTCAGTTTTTTTTTAAAGCAAATCTCAGACACAGAGTTTCATCTCTAAATTTTTCTGTATCTCTCTTAGAGAACTCTTGTGGTTTTTTGAGAAAAGGTCTTGCTATGTAGTCCAGGCTGAGCCTTGAACTCACTGTGTAGCCCAGGCTGGCCTTGAATTGACAAACATTCTTCTGCTTCAGCTTCCTGAGTGCTGGGACTACAGGTGTGCACCGCCACCCCTGTTGGATATGTAAGAGAACTCTTGAGCCAGGTGTAATACTACACACCTGTAATTTTAACACTTAGAAGGCAGATGCAAGAGAATTGCCATGAGTTCAAATCCAGCCTAAGTGAGTTCAAGGGAGACCCTCAAAAGTCAATCAGGGTCTGGCCAGATAGCTCAACAGACTAAAGCACTTGCTTAGGCAGAGCGCAGGGGCCAGGGTTCAACCCCTGGCATGCCAGAGCTGGTCCCGCCCCTGAGGTGCACTGAAATGGTGATTGAGACTGGTATGCAGCGGTAATCCCAATGCTTGGGAGGCTGCAAACAAGAGAATCACTAGGAGTCTGATCTATGTATTGACACCCTGTACACCCTGTACTAAATACTTTTTTTTTAAAAAGTCAGTCGGTCTTTTAAACTGATGGATAATAACCACTAGTTTTACACAAACATAGAACCATTAAATGTCGAACTGATTGATCTTTCATTCTTAGAATCTTTTTGTAGTTCTTCATTAGCAAGTATCTATATTGACTCGATATTTTGTTCTTTATAGCTCTCATCAGCTTAAAAAAGTTAGCTTCCCTGTGTATAATTTGTGTCTTTAGTTCCATGCTTTAGCCTTGTTTTTCCATAAGTTTGTTGACTGTTTTTATATGGGTATGTTCCACTGACACTGTAAACCAAATTTATCATCTTCTCCTCCTTAAGCAGGTCATTTTGTCATCTGTTGACATCAGTATTCATATAATGACAGGCTTATAACCTTGTCTTTAAGTCTTTCATTTGCTTCTTCCTTTCTTTTTACTATTCTATCAAGATTATTCATTACCCTCAGAATAACCATAGAACATAGGGAGAAAAATGACACAGATTTTTTTTTTTCTTTTACCAGAAATCGAACTTAGCACCTCGCGTTTGCTAGGCAGGTGCTATACCACTGAGCTATATCCCTGGCCCTGTATGTAATTTTTAATTGATATGAAAACTGAGCCCTAGGGATAATCCACTTTGTGTGTGTGATATTGGATTGAAACCCTGGCCCAAAACATGCAAAGCTGAACCCAAAGACAGTTCAAGTCAGTTCAGATCACCTGTCACACATCATATTGGCAGTATATGACCCCGCTCTTTCTAGTATATATTGCTGCCTTTTCTCTTTGCACTTGCTAAATCTGTCTTTACAGCAGTCTTTGCATGTTTTTCTTCCTTTCTCTCATTGCTATTGTTACCTACCTGATACCTTCATTAATGCTTGCCTGGTCTAATTTCTTTCCTTCCTTTGAACACTGCTCTCCTACTTAGGTGATTAAATTGCTGTGTTAATCACCTTGCTTAAAAATCATTATTTGTTAATTTTGAAGTAGCATTCTTCCAGTCTACATAGTGAGACTCTGTAGATCCTTACTAAAAAAAAAGAAAAAAGGAAAAGCTATGAGCCACCATTTGTAGAATCAGGGAACTTTATCTAAAAATTCAGACTTAAGAAGTGGAAGATCACACTGCAATCTTTTTTTTTTTTTTTTTTTTTAAATTTGGTATAGGGTCTCATGCAGTAACAGTTTTCCTGTTTCGTCCTGTCTAGTGCTGGGATTACAGGCATGTGCCACCATGCCGTGTCTTGCTGGCCAGTGCCACATGCCCAGGGTTCCGGGGTCTCCCTAGCCCCTCAGGCTGCAATCTTGTGTAGCAGAAATAAGCAATTACTGATCAAGAAGCTGCCTGCTTTAAATAATGCATACGTTTTTCTAGTTTACTTCAACTCTTATTTTCTTGATGTATAAAACACTGTAGATAGATATAGATATAGATACACACACAAGTATATAGTAGACTTGTGTGTGTGTGTGTGTGTGTGTGTGTGTATTTTTATTTATTTATTTAGCCATACCAGGGATTGAACTCAGGACCCTACACTTGCCAAGCAGGCACTTATTCCACTGAGCTATCTCCCTGGCCCCGTAGATTTATATCTTGTCGCATTTGCTTTATAATTTTTCTTTCGGTGGAGAAAGGTTTTTCTGAACTCGTCTATATCTGTATCAGAAAATGAAACAACCAAAGTAATACAGTAAAAGCGGGATCATATTTCTTTAGAAGAGTATGCCCACTTATTGAAGTACAAGCACAAATTTGTGTGGTTAGTGGTGAAGCTCCACAGTAAAAAACTTCCAAGGATATACAAAGCCCAAAATTTAATCTCATACCACTGGGAGGAGTGGGGGACAAGCTTTATGTCATAAGAATAAATATTTTCTTACTCTGACTTTATTTATTACTAGCTTGGCACCCCTACCTACTTGAGTTTCTTATTTTTGATTTAATTCAACTCACGTGAGAAAGCATATACTTTAGGGCTAAGGAGATAGCTCAGTAGTTTAAGCGCCTGCCTGGCAAGCACAAGGTCCTGAGTTAAATCCCTAGTACCAAAAAAAGAAAAAGCATATTCTTTATAGGTAGCAGAAGGAGAATTTACCACTAGTGCCCTTATTCTTTATGCTGTATTATTCTGTATCTTAAGTTCTTTTAGTACTGTGTTCCTGCCTCTTACCAAATTATTCAAGACACCAGAATTATTTAGCTTATACATATCTTACAGCATAGTAGCTACTAAGTATGTTACGTGATTCACTCCAAAAGTAAAGGCAATAAGTGATTTGTCATTTTTGAGGTATCTTGTACAGCTTGTGATTTCTTTATCTTTAGAATGAACA
>PVKN010042658.1:0-10367 GCA_004027915.1 Capromys pilorides | reverse complement strand
GACTGTGCATTAGAAATTTGACTGCAAAAGCTTCAAGCTATGGCTGGAGAGATAGCTCAGTGGCATAAGTTCCTGCCTGCAAGCTCAAGGTCCTGATTTCAATTCCTGGCACTAAAAACTTAAAATTAAAATTATAAATAAGTAAATATATAAATAAATGTTTTACTTCTTGCTTCTAAAATAAATTTATGAATAGTGTCAACATCATCACAATCAAGATCAGTGTTTCAGGGGCTGTGGAGATAGCTCCGAGGCACAAGTGCCTGCCTGGCAAGTGCAAGATTGTGAGTTTGAATTCTGGTCCCGCAAAAAAAAAAAAAAGAAAAAAGATCAATGTTTCTATTTATAAATGCATTATAAAGTGATGAGTTTGAATAGTAAACAACTAAAATACACGTCAATGTCAATCAACAGATCAATTTTTAGGTAGTCACCCCACAATAGAATATCTTTGTGGTATTCACAGAATCTATAACTTCCTCCAGGCCTTATTTTATTCAAATTAATGGTGAAAGTGAAAATTATTTGAAATCTATTCATTCTTTTGGACCCAAAAGATCTATGATATCATGGTTTGTTTTGTGGTAATCTATTAGAATGTGATTTTACAATAGGTTATTCAGAAATATTTACAGCACACATATGAGAAAGCACTTCACTTAAGGGATATACTGGAGCCTCCTCTTAAATATGAGGGAAAATGTAAAACAATTTTGTTGGATATTTAATAAATAATTGTTTGCAAAGACTGTGCTTTTATAGTTTTTATATTTAGAGTTTCTTATAATTTCTTAAGTATGGAGTAGTCCCTTGAAGTTTTAATATCAGCTATGGAAAAGTTGAATCCTATTCACCTGGGAAAGTGGTGAGTAAAGTGAATGAACTTTCTCTGAAAGAATTTTCCAAATCCTTTTCTAATATAAACCACAATCTATCAACCCGTAGAATGGTTTTATAGTTTGCTGTGAAAATAAATAAATAAATAATAAAATGAATAATTTACATAGTGGCTAAACTAGGAAGAAAGGCTTTTAGTGTCATCTTCAAGTGTCCAGGCATGATGCAGCTGTTAATCTGCATTGTTTTCAAGACCACAAGAAATATAAAATATAAAAGCATACATTCAATGGTGATAGAAATCATGGATGGAGAGGCAGAATATGTACAACTGATCTAAAGATTTGGCAATGATTTGAACATAAGAATGAAGGATAGAGTATTGCAACAATTTTCTCTAGTTGTGGCTGTGTGTTGTTCACCCACTTGGTGAACAGGAATCAGAACAACTAGTAAGACTGACTTCAGGAGTGATTTGTTGAACTATGTACTAGGTAAGCTACTGTGTAAATAGTTACAAGCATGTGTCTAGAATTCCATATTAAAGAATAAACTTGGGAATATAGATGCCAGGCAAATATTCATTGAACTAATGGAAGTGTCCATAGTGGGAAGGTGAGCGCCAAGTACACAATTCCATGAGAATCTTAAATAGCACTGGTAGGATACTAGGCTGAAGAGGGACAGTCACAGGAGTGGGAAAGATCAGCAGAGATATATATCAGCAGAGATAAGTGAGAGATTTTGCAGTGAAGAACAAAAGATTTCAGTGTCCAAAACAGAAACTGAAAGTGCAGTAGTGATTTTAGAAGTACGGGTTGGAGATCTGAAGGCCATGTCTAAGTAACCTGAAGAACAACTAAGAAAGTAGCAAAATAGAGAGATTAATGTCTTCTTTCTTTCCCTGAGAACAAGAAAGATAATGGTTGGAGAGAGTCATTGACTAGAACAGTAGCTGAGGGAACAGAGCCTCATTTGTCAGTCATTTTATAATTGAGCACCATAAATGTAGTTATAGCTTGATTAGAAAGAACCAGTTGAAAGGAAGAGTGATAAATGTGAAGAGTGACTGATTAGACAAAGTTCAAGGGACAAAATGAGGTAGAGTGTTGGCTCCAGCCCAAGAGAGGAGACTATGTTCCCTGAATCTAGATTTAAGGAAGCATGTTCACCTGTGAATTCATGTCTTCACTGAAAACATATGAATAAGAAGTAGAGCAAAGGAGAACCAGAAAAATGCACATTTCACTGTGAAGTTGAACACATGTCTATAAGGGAGCCACACAGAAGAGGAACAGCACACTATGTGAAGTTCTAGAGGCGTGGTAGGCAGGGAGGGATGGAATGGCCATAAGCTTATGACTGGGAGAGCATGTGGAGGGCTGAGCAGGGCCTGGAAGCCATAGGTGCAAGGATACCAAGTGGCCTGTCCTTGCTGGAGGCCAGCACAACAAGCAACAGCCTACAGCAGGAAAGAAGAAAGCGGAGGTGGAGTCAGGTATACACTGAGGACCTCAAGGTAACTGTAAGTTCAGATGCAGGCTGGGCTTGCCAGAGGAGGGGAAATTAAATGAATTAGGTGGGCTTGGGAAGGGAGGTACAGTAAGGAGGAGGTGACACACAGGCAGAAACGAATTGGAGCTTGAAAGGGATCACTATCCCAACAAAATGGTAGATGTTTAAGTGTAGAATTATAATGAAATACATTTTTAAAAAACCCTCAAGCTCCAAGTTTAAATATCTACTTTATTCTAATGATTCTAAATACTTTAATTACTTTTTCTAATGTCTGATCTTGCACCATTCCTATAATTCTCACTTATCTTTATAACATAATTTTAGAGAATTTGTTTTGTTTTCTTTTTTTTCTCTATAGAATCAAGACACTAAGAATAGAAGATGGCTGGCCAAATAGCTCAGCAGATTAAAGTACCTGAAAGCAGGCACAGGAGTCAGGGGTGCAATCCCTGGGCCTGTCGTGCCAGCCCCACCCCCAGGGCACGCTGAGACAGTGATTGAGACTGAGTGTGGTGACGTGCACCTGTAATCCCAGCTCTTGGGAGATTGTAAGCAGGCAGATAACTATGAGTATGATGTAATAGTGAGACCTGGAACACCCTATAGATCCTTCCCTAAAAAATTAAATAAATAAATAAATAAATAAATGGGACTGAGAGATAGCTCCGTAGAATAAGGGCTTGGCTGGCAAGCTCAAGGGCCTGAGTTCAATCCCTGGTTCTTCAAAAAATAAATAAGAAAAGAAAGAAAGAAAGAAAGAAAGAAAGAAAGAAAGAAAGAAAGAAAGAAAGAAAGAAAGAAAGAGAATTGAAGAATAAAGTATTATATTCCACTTCCTGGTCTACCAAAAAGAAACATAAGCTACTGTTACATAAGCGACCATTCCTCATATTTTAAATATACCTATGTAAATCTTATACTTGAAATAAGAGCTTGTGCTTCTTTCTTTTATTTTTTTCAATGTATTTTGTTATTGTAGGGTCTCACTATGCAGCTCAGACTCACAGTGACCCTCCCACTTTCAGTTTCCTCAGCGCTGGGATTATAGATGTGTACCACCACACCAGGACTCCAATCGGCTCAGCCCTCCCTTGGAGGAGGGCTGGCAGGGCATGTGGTGCCAGGGATTGAAACATAGCTCTGTGCTTGCTGTATCATTCAGGGTTTTCCTAGAGGTACAGATACAACACAAGATATGCAAATGTATAAGAAATTCCAAGATTGGCTTACAGTGTTCGGTCAGAGTCAGATGAGGAAGCAGGCAGAGGGCATCTGCACACTGGAGGAAGAAGAATTCAGTTCAAGGTCTGAAGCCCACAGCAGTGTTCCATGCAAGACCATATCAGGATGCTGGTGTATGTGTGACAGAAGGCTGATCAGTCTACACCAGAAGGCTGAAGATCAAAGACAGAAGCCAAGAGTCTACACTAGAGCCAGGAGAGGACGTCCAAGCTGATGGCGAAGACTGGAGCTCCTTCAAGAAAGAATGGGGCCTTCTGTCCTTCTTCATTCTCCTTTTACATGATGAGTCGCTCTAGGGTGGGGCCTCAACACCCTAGGGTGTGGAATTGCTGAGACAATTTAGTTAAGCTCTTAGCTTCTCAAACTGATACAGTCAATCAACCATTACAATTCACCCCTTGTTGACTTGGCAGCTAGACATATTTCTTTGAAACAGTCTCCATGTACAAAATTTTGTATATAATTATGCCTAACATATTATAACTATCCTGTCCACAAACAAAAATGCACTAATTCCCTTACCCAAATAAGTGAGTCTTCCTTGCTTGATGCTTATGCTTAATCATTTGATAACTTTAACATTAATATAGTTTTCATAATCCTTAAGAACTAGTATTAAGTCCACCAATATTATAACAGAACCATGTAGCAGTGATATAGTACAACTATAATCCTCTTTTCTGTAGCTGAGTCTGGGGTCATAGCTGGTGTTTCAAGCTGCCTTCTGCCACTACCCATCCTGTATTCCCTTCACCTTCAGCAAGCACCTCAGCTGACCTTGTTTTTTTTCCTGGTGGAGTGACCCATAACTTCATTCCTGAAGTCTATGCACCATTTGTTATTGTGCCTGTCTTCAGTTATTGTAGCTTTCTATTGACTGTAATAACAGGGAATGGCAATACTAAGAGGCACCCTAACGCATCTCCTGTACTCCATGTATAGTTTTCCTTTCCTCCATTGTGGATTAGTAACCCAATTTCCCCTGGATAGTCTGGGTCAATCACCTCTGACAACACTGTGACTCCCTTCTTACCTTGTTTCATCAGAGGCATGAGGAGACCAAAGTGACCAGGAAACAATCTTAGTTTTCAGTTCAATGGTATCGTTGTTGTACTTCCTGGTACAAACCTTCCTCCCTCTGGAACTAGGACTTCTAGTGCAGCAGAACATAAGATTTTGGGGACAGGAAGCAAAAAATTTGCTAGTGGACCCCTAGGGGTAATTGTGAGTGGTACCATTTCTACTTTTACCCCTTGATTCCTGGACCCATGAATCTTGGCTAACGGAGAACAGAACCATAAAGAGGTTGCTTATTTAAAACATATACAGCCTTTCAAGTGCCTTACCCCAGCCCTGCAAACTACTGCCACATAGCTGATGCTGTAACTGTGTCTTCAAAAGACCATTCCACCTTTCTATCAATCCAGCTGCTTCTGAATGGTAAAGCACATGATACGAGCAGTGAATTCCATGAGCATGAGCCCATTGCTGCACCTCTTTGGCTATGAAATATGTTCCTTGATTAGAGGCAATGCTGTGTGGAATTCCATGGCGGTGGATAAGGCATTCTATAAGTCCACGGATGGTAGTTTTTGGCAGAAGTATTATGTGCAGCAAAGGCAAATCCACACCCAAAATGTGTGTCTATGCCAGTGAAGACAAAGAGCAGTCCTGTCCATGATGAAAGTGGCCCAATACAGTCAACCTGCCACCGGGTTGCAGGCTGATCACCCCAGGGAATGGTGCCATATTGGGGACTCAGTGTTGGCCTCTGTTGCTGGCATATTGGGCATTCAGCAGTAGCTGTAGCCAGATTAGCCTTGGTGAGCAGGAGTCCATGTTTCGGAGCCCACCACCCTGCCACCATGGCCACTCTGTCATGGGTCCACTGGACAATGACAGGGGTGGCAAAAGAAGGAGGTTGGCCACTACCCACAGAATGTGTTATCTTATCCTCTTGATTATTAAAGTCTTCTTCTTCTGATATCACCTTTTTGTGGACATTCACATAGAAAACAAATATTTTTACATTCTTTGCCCATATGGAGAGATCTATCCACATACCTGTTCCCCAAATATCTTTGTCACCAGTTTTCCAATCATGCTCCTTCCAAGTTCCTGACCATCAAGCCAATCACTGGCTATGGCCCATGTGTAAGTATACAGTCGCACATCTGGCCATTTCTTCTTTCAGATAAAAGGTACTACCAGGATCACTGCCCTAAGTTCTGTCCACTGCGATGATTTCTCTTCACCACTGTCTTTTAGTGACGTCTCAGAAAGGGGCTGGAACGCTGCAGCTGTCCACTTGCTGGTGGTGCTTACATAGTGTGCAGAGTCATCTGTGAACCAGGCCCTCATCTTCTTTTCCTCTTACTGCTGTCTGTATGGCATACTCCACAATGCCATAGGTGCATGCTGGGAAACAGAAGACAATAGAGCAGGTGTAGGAGCCATAGGTATCTGGACAACTTCCTCATGTAGTTTACTTGTCCCCTCTGGACCTGCCCTGGATCTTTCATGGATGTATCACTTCCACTTAAAGATAGATTGTTGCTGTGCACATCCGACCTTATGACTGGGTGGTTCAGATAATACCCAGGCCATGATAGGCAACTCAGGTTTTATGGTGATCTGGTGTCCCATAGTCAAGCATTCAGTTTCCACTAAGGCCCAGTAGCAGACCAAGAGCTGCTTCTCAAAAGAAGAGGAGTTGTCTGCAGATGATCGCAGAGCCTCGCTCCAAAATCCTAAAGGCCTCTGCTACAATTCACCTATGGGGGCTTGCCAGAGACTCCAAACAGCATCCTTTTTTTTGGAATAAGGGATCAAACTCAGGACCTTGCACTTGCCAGGCCCCACTCAAAATTAGCAGCTTTCCAAGTCACTCTGTAAATAGGCCATAGTAGGATACCTAAGTGAGGAATATGTTGCCTCTAAAGTCAAATTAAGTCCATTAGGCACTCTGCCTCCCTTTTGGTCATGAGGGGAGCCAGATGCAACAACTTATCTTTAACCTTAGAAGGAATATCTCTACAGGCTCCACACCACTGTACTCCTAGAAACTTCACTAAAGTAGAAGGACCTTGAATTTTTGTGGGATTTATTTCCCATCCTCTGGCTTTCAAATGCTGTACTAACAAATCCAAGGTGGTTGCCACCTCCTGCTCACTAGGTCCAACCAGCGTAACATTATCCATGTAATGGACCAGTGTGATATCTTGAGGAAGAGAAAATCGATCAAGATCTCTGTGAATTAAGTTGTGGCACAAGGCTGCAGAGTTAATATACCCTTTTGGTAAGACAGTGAAGGTATATTGCTGACCTTGCCAAGTGAAAGAAAATTGCTTCTGATGGTCCTTATGGATAGGTATGGAGAAGAAGGCATTTGCCAATCAATAGCTGCATACCAACTACCAGGAGATGTGTTAATCTGCTCAAGCAAAGAAACCACATCTGACACTGCAACTGCAATTGGAGTCACCACCTGGTTCAGTTTACAGTAATCTACCGTCATTCTCTCCAAGACACATCTGTCTTCTGCACAGGCCAAATGGAAGAATTAAATGGAGATGTGTTGGGAACCACTACCCCTGCATCCTTTGAGTCCTTGATGGTGGCATTAATCTGCAATCCCTCCAGGAAAGCAAAACTGCTTTTGGTTCACTATTTTACCAGGCAACCGTAGCTTTAATGGCTTCCATTTAGCCTTTCCAACCATCATAGCCCTAACACTTTCTTAAGCTTGCCTGAGCAGGTGCTATTGCACTGAGCTATATCACCGGCCTCTGTGCTTTAATTTACTCTTTATACATTGCACCTTCTTAGAATTCTGTCTTCTAGCTATAATGATAACATCATGGGTTGAATTATGTTCCCCTGAAAATATATAAGCTCTAGCTTCTAGTACATCAAAATGTGGCCATTTTTGATAGCACTATCTTTGTAGGGGTAATTGAGTTAAAATCATTGATTAGACCAGGTTCTGCATGATCTGACATGTGGCCTTCCAAAAAAGGAAAACCCAGTCAGAAAGGTGGATGTAGACAGAAGGAGAAAGCCAGATGCAGACCACAGCAATGTGTTTACAAGCTATAAGGGCCAAATGTCACCTGTGAAGCTCCTAATTCTAAGGCACAGGCACAAAACTGCTGCTCCTTTGGACCTTTCAGAATAAGGAGGCAGCCCAGGTGACTAATGTATTTCAGAATTCCAAGTCCCAGAATTATAAGACAGTACTGTATGAAGCCACCCATTTTTGGGTAATTTGTTCCAGTTGCCTACTAAAACCAGATCCATATGCCACACACTTAATTGCAACTGTTTCAACTTATATTTTCATTATTGTTTTCACAGATACTGTCTTTCTACATGTCACTCTATTTACAACTTTCTCCATGGAAAATGTTTGCTGTTTCTTTCTCTATAAAGCCAACTTGGATTTATTTATTTATTTATTTATTTATTTATTTATTTATTTATTTATTTATGTTATGTCCAGCTCAGCCTGCCCTGGGAGTGGGGCTGGCACAGCATTTGGTGCCGGGGATCAAACCATGGTCCCTGTAGTTGTCTAAGCTTGCCTAAGCAGGCACTTTAGACCACTGAGCCATGTTGCTGGCCCTACAAAGCCAATTTGTAAGACCACGTGTTGGCTTGTCTGTCCTAAGGAAAGCAATCATCTGAGCACACAAGTTTTTGTTGCTTATCTTCTCTGCTGAACTTTATCCTCATGCTCATGGTGCCAGTCAGGAACTGAATGAGGAAAATAGGTGGATGCACTTTCCCAAACAAGAACAGCCACAAGTAAGTGCAGGAGAAAATTTCAGCCATTGTTTCTTTATACAAAGTGACAATAAGACAGCATGCTATGGTTTGTGTCTAGTTGTTCCCCCAAAGCTTCATACAGTCACAGGATGGCTGCTAGTTTGTGACTAACTCCTGATACAATGCTGAGATTCTGTGTGTGAGTAGCACACCTGCCTTGGGCCAGATAATCTGCATACAAATGTAAGGAAGGGAGGGAGGCTTACTAGCAGCCAGCTGCAGCTCCTGCCTTTGCTCTTTGCTCTTTGTCCTCCACCATAAGCTGCTACCCTCTTCCATGTGCCACTCTGCCCTGGATCCAGCTGAGAATGGACTGAAACCTCCACTCACTAAGAGCTAAATAAATCTTTTGTTCCTTAATTTTGGGTGTTGGGTATTTTGTCCCAGTAATGAAAGAAAACTAGCTAAATTTCATTTATCCTTTATTGTAAAGACTACAAAGGACTGAGATTTCTCTCAAGACATCAGGAAGAAAAACAAAGTTAATTCTATATGTGCCAAACTTCAAAATCACATGGTAAGGGCCAAATGTGGTGACTCACACCTGTAATTCCAGCACTTGGAAGGCCAAGGCAGAAGGATCAGTGTGAGTTCAAGAACAGCCTGGGCTAAAAAAAGTGAGGTCAAGGCCAGGGAGACCCTGTCTCAAAAGACAAAAAAATATATATATTACATGGTAAGCTACAATATATTTTCCTGATGCTCAAAGGTTCCAAACTTGGTAAATATACAAGGGAGCAAATAGTCTCAATTTATTGCCATTTTTCAGTGGTGACTGAGAGTGGCCTTGGTGTTCTGAGGGAAGGTTCTGAGAGTTTCATTCCTTTACTTCATCAGGGCTCAAACATACTGCTGTTCTATGACAAGGACTTAGGAGAATTGTGTCTCCAGCGCACTCAACTGTATTACACCAATGTTGTTAGTCTCCTACATCTTTGTTTGTTCACATTTGTCTTTATATAACTTCAACTACAGCAATGGAAAGTCCTTGCTTATGTAGCTTGGCAGAGAGTAAAGTGTAATAAAAGGATCTGAGATTTCACAGAGCTTCCTCTGTGGGCTTACATGCAATCAAAAACAATATCATACATGAGAAATATGTACGGTACATTTCAATTTCCATACCTATTCTTTAAAGTAATCTTCAAAGCAACCTCATGAAACCTCAGGGCAAATATTAAGAGCGCATTTTCAATTATGAATCACTAAGACTCAACCATTTTAGCTTTTTGGGTTTTCCCCCCCCAGTGTTGTCTATTTTTGGATTCATCTAGGATTCAGTATTCATGGTGCCTTCCCACCTTTTAGCTACCTCTGATCCGTAACAATTTCTGAGCCCTGCCTTTGGTTCTGTATGACCTTTATAATTTTGAGGCATATTGGTCATGTACTTTGTGAAATATCCCCAGCATAAGAGACACATGTCTTTTCTCATAGATTTTCAGGATGAAGGCCACAATGCTGAAGAGCAATACTCATTGTAGCTTATGGAGGATACATGTGACGCTCTGTCTTTTCACCCTGGTGTTATCTTGGATCTGAGGCTGTGTTTGGCTGTTTTAGCCACTCTGAGGCTGTTCCTTTCCCAAAGTCAGCCTTCCTTAAAGGTGGAAGAACACCTGGTAAAGGTTCATTTCATGGAAGATGGAGTATTTACATGAATTTTTTGAAATTCTTACAAGGAATTTGCCTCCCATTTATTTAGAACTGTTGACTCAGTCATTTATCCATGTCAGTATGTACTGGTTTCAAGAATTTTTATTTTTATTTGGCTTTGAATTCCATACAATATTGTATATTTTGCTGTTCGGTGCTTTCTATTTCAGAATTTTCCCATAGGCACCTCTTTCTAATAGACTCATCCTTTTACAAACGCCTTTTATTTTGAGCAACTCTATAAGAATGCTTTGACTATAAAATTACATCCTTCGGGTGCTTTATCT
>PVKN010042657.1:0-10356 GCA_004027915.1 Capromys pilorides | reverse complement strand
CCACCTTTATTGATCAGATGCTTTAGGGATTTGGCAGGCTGGTTAAATCTGTTAGTTGCCCAGCATTTTCTTTCAGATGAATGACTCAGATCCATTTTGCTAGTGGATATGTTGCTTGGTTGGATCCTTTGGTCTGACAAGTCACACTGCAAGTGATTTTCTAGAAGTGAGAACTGGTAGTGACAGGAAAAGTAGCTTTTAAAAACTGTAAGAGCATACTAGTGATCTTTTGGTAAATATTATGCATAGAGAGGGTATAATTTTAAAGGCTGTGGTTTGAAATCTTCTCAAGAATAGTTCTCACTGTGAATAGTCTGGAAAAAATAATCTAGTTAGGTTCATGAATACTGCATCTTTTGGATATATTTTATTTGCCTCGAGGTTTTTTTTTTGAGGGGGGATGTATCTGGGATCTAACTCAGGACCTTGTGCTTTCCAGGCAGGCACTTAAGCCACTGAGCTGTCTCCCTGGCCCAGCCTCTTGAGATTTGTATAAGCTTTAGTTCTCCTGCTTGCAAAATGTCAAATATTGAACTAAAAAAGATTTAATTAGAATGGGAGAGATAATGTAAGTGAAAAACAATACAAACTTGGTTATGATCTAGTATGCGTCTGTGTCCTCAGTGAACTTTTACTTTGTGGTGAGTAGTGAGATTGTGATAGTGTAACAAGGCAGTCACTCTGATTCTTACATTTGCTTTCCCCAGCATATTCACATTTTTTTGTATCAAATAACAAGAGCTGAGCTCAGTGTCTACTAAATTGTAAAGGTCACCTAGGTTGTTTCTTCTGATCTAGTTTGGCCATGTTTTCATTGTTGAAAGTTACAACAGATGACTCTCCCTGATCTGTTTTGCTTTTGCCTGAGTTTAACTCAGTAGCCTTAAGTGTTCTTTAATCCTCTTATTTTAACTAGCCAAAGTTGTATATTTATCCCATTCATTATGGATTTAACATTAAATTTTTGGTTAGTGTTATTTATTTTTTGGTTAGTGCTTTTTATTTTATTTATTTATTTATTTTTTGGTTAGTGTTTTTTATTTTATTTACTTATTTTTTGGTTAGTGTTTTTTAGTTGGGTTACTTTTTCTAATGTTTTGGTTATAAAGTTCTTTTTTTTTATTATTATTATTTTTATTTTTATTTTTATTTTTATTTTTATTTTTTTTTGAGACGGGGTCTCCCTGTACTTAAGAGGTAGTTTAGGCTGTACTTGGCCTCACTAGGCTTGCTTGACTCGGCCTCCTGAGGACTGGGATTACTGGTATGGTAAAACTGAATGCATTTTCAATATTTTCCTTTTATAGTGGTGTTTCTTTCCTTATAGCTCCTGACTTTGAATGAAGTAAAGTTTCCCACAAATGCATTTACTGACTTAGGTGCCCAGGAAATGTCAGTTTTCTTTTTCTTTCCTCTTCATCAAAGAAGCTTTCATCAGATTAAACATAAAATCCAGATGACTTTTCTTAGCCTACAACCCTCTTCCGCTCTGCCCTCTCTCCACCCCACTGTAAGATCTGGCCCTTGACTGTCTCAGAAACCTTTTGGAATTTCAAGGGCCCTTCTTCTTGTTCATTGTTCTCAGCCACACCTACGCAACAGGCTTGTTCCTGTCTCCTTACCTTAATCACTTTGTTCTTTGGCTCCTTCTCTGTGCTGAGATTGCAGTGTAAATTGTTTTTTTTTGTTACTCAAGTCTGCGTTCCAGTGCTACCACCTTACAGAGGTCCCACTGAAGCATCTTCTAAACCCCAGCCATTTGCAGTCACAAGAGCCTCTTCACGAACAGCACATACCTCTTTCCTTGTATTTTGCCCCCTCCCCCTTTTTAGATAGGGTGTCAGTACTAGTTCACTCTGGCCTAGAACTTTCAGCTGTCTTTGTGCCTCAGCCTCCTTGGCCTCTCTTTCTTTAAAATAGCCTTGATCAATTATTGTTTATTTTCTTCTCTGCAGAATTTAATCACCATGAGAACAAGAATGAGCTCTGTCTTACTTCTCACTCTTATCTCCAGTATACAGGATAGGACCTGGGAGGAGTTACTATTTGCATGAATTAATATTTTAGGTGTTTTTATGGCTAGTTGATAGCCTTAAGTTGGGTCATCCTATCAACATAATATTGGAAAGAATTCATTAAAAGGTCAGCATGGTGGCTGGGGAGATAACTCTGCAGTCTGAGCACCTGCCTGGCAAACACAAGGAGCTGGGTGGTGGCACATGCCTGTAATCCCAGTGCTAGGGAGGCTGCGACAGGAGGATCACTGTTGAGCTGCGTAGTGAGACCCTGTCCCAAATAAATAAATGATTTAAAAATTTTTTTAAAAGGTCAGGGTGGAGGGGAGGGTAGAAGAGATTTTACTCAATTAATCTTAGTAAATTAGCTCTTTCTGCTTTTCTGCAAAGAATGCTTACATAAAATGGGGAAAAAACAGGAATAATCGATAAACCAACCTTAAAATGTGTTTTTATGTTAATCGTGTTATCCTTTAAGAAGTTAGCATTTTCTTTTTCAATTGAATGTATATTTTTGAAGTAATATGAGATGTGGGCATCCATCATCATTTAGTTTAAGGTAGAGGTTCAGGAAATTTTGTACTTTCCTTTTAATTGCTTTTACCTGTGATAATAAATATTTTGATTAATTATGAGCTACTTCTGGATGTTGATGTGAGTCAAAACTCTTTGCTGGGAAAGCCAAATTCAGATTTTTGGTTTAAGAAAGGAAGGGGAGTCATTGGCATGTGGGCATATGTTATGCAAACATGGATTGAATAACTCAATAATGGGAAAAACATTAAGTCAGTTGGACTGTACTGGGTAGCCAACACCAGGTCCCTTTGAATGTTACTGAGAATCTGTTGGCAGTTGATTACCTCTTTATTTCATTTGGAAAATTCTTGATGGACTCTGATCAATGCAGTTTGAGAAGATGCCCACCATAACCATACAAAAATTGCCTGTGCCTAAGTACTTGGAGGCAGAGGGAAGGAAGGGCAGCGGGCACAATAGTTGAGCTAACAAGGGAACTGCTAAGCAGATACCCTTCTTCCTCAACCAAAAAAATGTGTCTATTTATAGTTCGGAAGGTCAAGCCTTTAAACTCTGGCAAATATAAGTTAGAATTTTCTTTTACCCAGAAGTGGTGCATTTTTTTGATTTGTAGTTGTCTTTTCAAGTAAACAAACTATTGTAAAAAGGAAGAAATTTCAGGTTATTATATATATATATATATATATGTGTTGTATATACGATATATACATTATGTAGTATATAATATATATTAATTACATATAATATATACAATATATGTCATATTTTATTTATATACAATATGTAGTACATACAATATATTGTATATATGTATATCTTTTTATTTTGGGGAAAGGTCTACAGGGTGTTCAGGGTCTCACTACTAGATCGGACTTGTAGTGATCTGCCAGTTTACAGCCTCCGAAGAGCTGGGATTACAAGTGTGTGCCACCACGCCCTAGTATCAATTGGATTCTCAGCACGCCCCAGGGGCTGGGGATTACAGGTGTATTGAACTCCTGGCCCTAATCTACTGAGCTATCAGGCCGTTAACTCCGTCTATGGGCAACACAACAGGGAAGTTCAACTGAATTGTCTTTTTTTTTTTTTTAGTCTTTTTGGGATAGGTTTTGCTGTGCAGTTCAGGCAATCTTTGAGCTAGTCTGTAGCACAAGGTAGTCTCACTTCCAATGATCCTCCTGCCTCAGCCTCCTGAATGCTAGGATTACAGGTGTGTGCCACCACACCAGGCATGAATTATCTTCTTAAAGTGAAATAGACAGCAAAAGGATTGTTAAAAATTTGGTTTTCTTTTATTGTTTATGGTTTTGGTTTTTTGAGACAGAGAAACCAGGTAGAGTTTCATTCTAGTTTCAGATATTTATTTATTTATTTGTTTATTTATTTATTTATTTGCTTGTTGTGTTTGTTTCTTTATTCATTTTGTGGCTGGCTCAGCCTGCCCTGGTGGTGGCGCTGGCGCAGCATGTGGTGCCGGGGATCGAACTGCAGTCCCTGCAGTTGCGTGAGCCCTCCTAAGCAGGCGCTTTAGAACCATCTCACCGGCGCCCTAGTTTCAGATTTTTCTAAGTAGCTCAGACTGAACTCACCATGATCCTTTTGCCTCAGCTCCTTGACTGGGGATCACAGGTGTATGCTGCCACACCACCATGTTTTGATATTGGTTGTTGTACTACTACTGTTAATTAATAGATAAGCTGGTATTTGAAGACACTTAGAAAATTGTCAACCTGCCCATTATACAAATGTATACTTTTAATCTTTAAGGAAGATAACCACCTTCATCCTAACCAAACATTTGAATAATTTTAATGTTTAACAGAGTTAAGTTAAAAATACTTTGCTAGCTCACCAGAATAATAAAAGAGGTAGTTACGTAGAAGAAGCGACCTGTGCACTGCTAGGTAGTCTGGACATTATTTGCTTCATCTTTAAGACATTGGACTCTGAGGTGTCTTCTGGCTCTGATGCACTTTGACTAATTTTGTTTTAGGTATTTGAAGAAGACACTTGTATGCATTAGTTATGTGTTCCGGTGCATTTGCTACATCCCATTACATTTTAAAGGGAATTAAAATAATTACCACATAATTCAGATTTTTTTCATTCAATACTCTGATTTTTGTGCAATGATTTCTGAAAGTCAAAACCAGGTTTTTAGCAGTTAAAGTTTTTGTTGTTGCTGTTTTTAGAGAGCATTGCTTTTGTAGGATGGCCTTGAACTCAGTCTTTGTGCGCATCTGAGTGCCACAGTTTCACGTGTGGGCCACCTATTTATCTTGCTCAGTTGTCTTACACATTTTAGAAATTTGTGTACTAAAAGTGTATTTGTTAAAGTCTGACAACAGTATCTGCATATGTTAAAATTGTCCAAAGTAAAAAATAGATTTAAGTTATATAATGGGTAGAGCGTATGAAGACATAAAAAGTCAGTCTTTCTGGCACTGTGGTTTATGTCCAGTAATGGTGTAAAACCTTTGAAACGTTTTGAAAAGTATGTGGAAAAGTAACCAAGAATTCAATAAAAATTACATCCATTAGAACTTTCATTAATTACTTACATTACACCAATCTATTTTGCTTATTTCTATTTACTATTTTCAAATATGCATCTAATTCAATTGTCCCTCAGATAAGGTAAAGGGGACGGTTCATTATTCTCAAGGAGCAGCTGCAATGTCCAGGCTTTGCTTGAAATCCTCTACTAGTTCCCTGTCAAGTAAAAATCTGACCTCAGCACAGCAAAGTCCTTACAATTCTACTCTGGTCTGTTTCAACTTATACACCATTACTGGACATAAACCACAGTGCCAGAAAGACTGACTTTTTATGTCTTCATACGCTCTACCCATTATATAACTTAAATCTATTTTTTACTTTGGACAATTTTAACATATGCAGATACTGTTGTCAGACTTTAACAAATACACTTTTAGTACACAAATTTCTAAAATGTGTAAGACAACTGAGCAAGATAAATAGGTGGCCCACACGTGAAACTGTGGCACTCAGATGCGCACAAAGACTGAGTTCAAGGCCATCCTACAAAAGCAATGCTCTCTAAAAACAGCAACAACAAAAACTTTAACTGCTAAAAACCTGGTTTTGACTTTCAGAAATCATTGCACAAAAATCAGAGTATTGAATGAAAAAAATCTGAATTATGTGGTAATTATTTTAATTCCCTTTAAAATGTAATGGGATGTAGCAAATGCACCGGAACACATAACTAATGCATACAAGTGTCTTCTTCAAATACCTAAAACAAAATTAGTCAAAGTGCATCAGAGCCAGAAGACACCTCAGAGTCCAATGTCTTAAAGATGAAGCAAATAATGTCCAGACTACCTAGCAGTGCACAGGTCGCTTCTTCTACGTAACTACCTCTTTTATTATTCTGGTGAGCTAGCAAAGTATTTTTAACTTAACTCTGTTAAACATTAAAATTATTCAAATGTTTGGTTAGGATGAAGGTGGTTATCTTCCTTAAAGATTAAAAGTATACATTTGTATAATGGGCAGGTTGACAATTTTCTAAGTGTCTTCAAATACCAGCTTATCTATTAATTAACAGTAGTAGTACAACAACCAATATCAAAACATGGTGGTGTGGCAGCATACACCTGTGATCCCCAGTCAAGGAGCTGAGGCAAAAGGATCATGGTGAGTTCAGTCTGAGCTACTTAGAAAAATCTGAAACTAGGGCGCCGGTGAGATGGTTCTAAAGCGCCTGCTTAGGAGGGCTCACGCAACTGCAGGGACTGCAGTTCGATCCCCGGCACCACATGCTGCGCCAGCGCCACCACCAGGGCAGGCTGAGCCAGCCACAAAATGAATAAAGAAACAAACACAACAAGCAAATAAATAAATAAATAAACAAATAAATAAATAAATATCTGAAACTAGAATGAAACTCTACCTGGTTTCTCTGTCTCAAAAAACCAAAACCATAAACAATAAAAGAAAACCAAATTTTTAACAATCCTTTTGCTGTCTATTTCACTTTAAGAAGATAATTCATGCCTGGTGTGGTGGCACACACCTGTAATCCTAGCATTCAGGAGGCTGAGGCAGGAGGATCATTGGAAGTGAGACTACCTTGTGCTACAGACTAGCTCAAAGATTGCCTGAACTGCACAGCAAAACCTATCCCAAAAAGACTAAAAAAAAAAAAAAGACAATTCAGTTGAACTTCCCTGTTGTGTTGCCCATAGACGGAGTTAACGGCCTGATAGCTCAGTAGATTAGGGCCAGGAGTTCAATACACCTGTAATCCCCAGCCCCTGGGGCGTGCTGAGAATCCAATTGATACTAGGGCGTGGTGGCACACACTTGTAATCCCAGCTCTTCGGAGGCTGTAAACTGGCAGATCACTACAAGTCCGATCTAGTAGTGAGACCCTGAACACCCTGTAGACCTTTCCCCAAAATAAAAAGATATACATATATACAATATATTGTATGTACTACATATTGTATATAAATAAAATATGACATATATTGTATATATTATATGTAATTAATATATATTATATACTACATAATGTATATATCGTATATACAACACATATATATATATATATATATAATAACCTGAAATTTCTTCCTTTTTACAATAGTTTGTTTACTTGAAAAGACAACTACAAATCAAAAAAATGCACCACTTCTGGGTAAAAGAAAATTCTAACTTATATTTGCCAGAGTTTAAAGGCTTGACCTTCCGAACTATAAATAGACACATTTTTTTGGTTGAGGAAGAAGGGTATCTGCTTAGCAGTTCCCTTGTTAGCTCAACTATTGTGCCCGCTGCCCTTCCTTCCCTCTGCCTCCAAGTACTTAGGCACAGGCAATTTTTGTATGGTTATGGTGGGCATCTTCTCAAACTGCATTGATCAGAGTCCATCAAGAATTTTCCAAATGAAATAAAGAGGTAATCAACTGCCAACAGATTCTCAGTAACATTCAAAGGGACCTGGTGTTGGCTACCCAGTACAGTCCAACTGACTTAATGTTTTTCCCATTATTGAGTTATTCAATCCATGTTTGCATAACATATGCCCACATGCCAATGACTCCCCTTCCTTTCTTAAACCAAAAATCTGAATTTGGCTTTCCCAGCAAAGAGTTTTGACTCACATCAACATCCAGAAGTAGCTCATAATTAATCAAAATATTTATTATCACAGGTAAAAGCAATTAAAAGGAAAGTACAAAATTTCCTGAACCTCTACCTTAAACTAAATGATGATGGATGCCCACATCTCATATTACTTCAAAAATATACATTCAATTGAAAAAGAAAATGCTAACTTCTTAAAGGATAACACGATTAACATAAAAACACATTTTAAGGTTGGTTTATCGATTATTCCTGTTTTTTCCCCATTTTATGTAAGCATTCTTTGCAGAAAAGCAGAAAGAGCTAATTTACTAAGATTAATTGAGTAAAATCTCTTCTACCCTCCCCTCCATCCTGACCTTTTAAAAAAATTTTTAAATCATTTATTTATTTGGGACAGGGTCTCACTACGCAGCTCAACAGTGATCCTCCTGTCGCAGCCTCCCTAGCACTGGGATTACAGGCATGTGCCACCACCCAGCTCCTTGTGTTTGCCAGGCAGGTGCTCAGACTGCAGAGTTATCTCCCCAGCCACCATGCTGACCTTTTAATGAATTCTTTCCAATATTATGTTGATAGGATGACCCAACTTAAGGCTATCAACTAGCCATAAAAACACCTAAAATATTAATTCATGCAAATAGTAACTCCTCCCAGGTCCTATCCTGTATACTGGAGATAAGAGTGAGAAGTAAGACAGAGCTCATTCTTGTTCTCATGGTGATTAAATTCTGCAGAGAAGAAAATAAACAATAATTGATCAAGGCTATTTTAAAGAAAGAGAGGCCAAGGAGGCTGAGGCACAAAGACAGCTGAAAGTTCTAGGCCAGAGTGAACTAGTACTGACACCCTATCTAAAAAGGGGGAGGGGGCAAAATACAAGGAAAGAGGTATGTGCTGTTCGTGAAGAGGCTCTTGTGACTGCAAATGGCTGGGGTTTAGAAGATGCTTCAGTGGGACCTCTGTAAGGTGGTAGCACTGGAACGCAGACTTGAGTAACAAAAAAAAACAATTCACACTGCAATCTCAGCACAGAGAAGGAGCCAAAGAACAAAGTGATTAAGGTAAGGAGACAGGAACAAGCCTGTTGCGTAGGTGTGGCTGAGAACAATGAACAAGAAGAAGGGCCCTTGAAATTCCAAAAGGTTTCTGAGACAGTCAAGGGCCAGATCTTACAGTGGGGTGGAGAGAGGGCAGAGCGGAAGAGGGTTGTAGGCTAAGAAAAGTCATCTGGATTTTATGTTTAATCTGATGAAAGCTTCTTTGATGAAGAGGAAAGAAAAAGAAAACTGACATTTCCTGGGCACCTAAGTCAGTAAATGCATTTGTGGGAAACTTTACTTCATTCAAAGTCAGGAGCTATAAGGAAAGAAACACCACTATAAAAGGAAAATATTGAAAATGCATTCAGTTTTACCATACCAGTAATCCCAGTCCTCAGGAGGCCGAGTCAAGCAAGCCTAGTGAGGCCAAGTACAGCCTAAACTACCTCTTAAGTACAGGGAGACCCCGTCTCAAAAAAAAATAAAAATAAAAATAAAAATAAAAATAAAAATAATAATAATAAAAAAAAAGAACTTTATAACCAAAACATTAGAAAAAGTAACCCAACTAAAAAACACTAACCAAAAAATAAGTAAATAAAATAAAAAACACTAACCAAAAAATAAATAAATAAATAAAATAAAAAGCACTAACCAAAAAATAAATAACACTAACCAAAAATTTAATGTTAAATCCATAATGAATGGGATAAATATACAACTTTGGCTAGTTAAAATAAGAGGATTAAAGAACACTTAAGGCTACTGAGTTAAACTCAGGCAAAAGCAAAACAGATCAGGGAGAGTCATCTGTTGTAACTTTCAACAATGAAAACATGGCCAAACTAGATCAGAAGAAACAACCTAGGTGACCTTTACAATTTAGTAGACACTGAGCTCAGCTCTTGTTATTTGATACAAAAAAATGTGAATATGCTGGGGAAAGCAAATGTAAGAATCAGAGTGACTGCCTTGTTACACTATCACAATCTCACTACTCACCACAAAGTAAAAGTTCACTGAGGACACAGACGCATACTAGATCATAACCAAGTTTGTATTGTTTTTCACTTACATTATCTCTCCCATTCTAATTAAATCTTTTTTAGTTCAATATTTGACATTTTGCAAGCAGGAGAACTAAAGCTTATACAAATCTCAAGAGGCTGGGCCAGGGAGACAGCTCAGTGGCTTAAGTGCCTGCCTGGAAAGCACAAGGTCCTGAGTTAGATCCCAGATACATCCCCCCTCAAAAAAAAAACCTCGAGGCAAATAAAATATATCCAAAAGATGCAGTATTCATGAACCTAACTAGATTATTTTTTCCAGACTATTCACAGTGAGAACTATTCTTGAGAAGATTTCAAACCACAGCCTTTAAAATTATACCCTCTCTATGCATAATATTTACCAAAAGATCACTAGTATGCTCTTACAGTTTTTAAAAGCTACTTTTCCTGTCACTACCAGTTCTCACTTCTAGAAAATCACTTGCAGTGTGACTTGTCAGACCAAAGGATCCAACCAAGCAACATATCCACTAGCAAAATGGATCTGAGTCATTCATCTGAAAGAAAATGCTGGGCAACTAACAGATTTAACCAGCCTGCCAAATCCCTAAAGCATCTGATCAATAAAGGTGG